>VZRS01014313.1:65559-284876 GCA_013398055.1 Ifrita kowaldi
TAAAAAATTAAAAAATTTTTTTTTTTTTTTTTTTTTTTTTTTTTTTTTTTTTTGCATGTTAGGGAAAGAATGGAAGCAGAACTATTTGGATTCATATGTCTTTGTCTTTTTCTAGATGTCACCTTAGTACTTGCTTTCTCTGTTGTATATCTTGCAACTTTTACATGGATTAAATAATTTTAGACGTCACTGCAAAATATTTAAAGATCCATTGCCAAGATCCATCTTTTTAATGGTAAAGTGATAATGATTGATCATTCAATTATTGATTGCTTAGAAACATATTTTAATCTATTATTATTATTTTCAGAAGATTTTAAAAACATAAACAAACCATAATAAACAAATTCATATTTAACTGAGGTATTTTTGCATCATGTTCATAGTCCACTCATATGTTTCTTATAAAAAATAAAAACTAAAGAGTAAGTGTTGTAGCATGAAAAAGTGTTAATATTGAAGTTTGTTAATAAATGCAACAATTTGGTGCAGACTGGGTATGTTCTTCATCATTCGAAGCTTCTTGATGCATTGGGAATGTCATTCTACATAATTTGCAAGCAGTAATCAAAGGAATTGATGCAGAAATCATGCAGTATAGTTGAAAAGCCTGGAGATGTCAACCTCAAGGCCTGTGTAAGCTTACAACAGACAAGGTCGTGAATATCCACTAGAAAATAATGCTGCAAATATCATATTCAACTACTTCTGATTTCTGAGTTTGAGTGAATGTACATTCCACCTTTTCAGAAAAGGATCTTGGTGTCCTGGTGGACACCAAGTAAAACAAGACCCAGCCATGTGCCCTTGTGACAAAGAAATGTGTTCTGCAAGGTGAACCTGGCATTGTCCAGTATTGCCTGTGTGCTGACATTTTGTATTACTCTGTTTTCCTGAATCTATTTCTTGAGTTCATGCCTGCTCAATACAGCAACATTCAAAGGATTTGTTTGCACATTTAGTAAAGATCAATATGTTTTCAATATGCCTGGAATTGCTTAATGAGTGTCCTGAAAATATGATGCAAGATGAAAAATTGATTTGATGTGATTCTTGTGTGAGACCATGTATGAACTCATTGATTTTTGCTGGATGTCAGCTTCGCAAAACGCTTCTTAGAAGTTTTCAACTCTGAAACATCTGGGGTGGAATTAAAAGCCCACCTGAGTCAATAAAAAGTTTTGATAACTTTATGGTGTTGAAAAATTTCTGCAAGCGTACACATTTTATAAAAGATATAAATACATTAGCATCCATTGCTGCCCTCCTTCACAGTACGTATTTCCAATTTAATGTTATATGGGTTCCTTGCACCATTCAAAGAAAAAGAAAAGGAAATAGGGACACTTCATGTTTCCCTTGTAGGGATTAAAGCATTTTCTTGGGAAGGAAAATTAGTGATCCCTACCCAAGCTCTCCCATACCATGACAAAGGAAAAGTATGATTCCAACTCATGCTTTTCAGCAGACAGAAATTTTAGTAAGTCTTTCAAAGGGAAGAAGGCTTTTAACTTCCAAATAATTTAGTCCTCTCAAGATCCATAAACTGATCCTTGTTCTGAAATTGTATAGCTAAATGATTTTCTAAAAGAGACAGGAAAGAAGATAGAATATCTGGCAAAAGAGACCTAGATGAGAAAATAAATTTTCACCTTTTAGTCTAGTAATGTATTGGGTTTGCACAGAAAGGTTTTGGTAGTGGGGGGCTACGGGGGTGGCTTCTGTGAGGAGCTGCCAGAGGCTTCCATCATGTCCAGCAGAGCCAATCCCTGATGGCTCCAAGACAGACCCACCACTGGCCAAGGCCATCAGTGACACTGGTAGTGACTCTGGGATAATGTATTTAAGAAGGGGGAAAAGAACTACATAACAATAGGCAGAGAACGAGGAGTGAGAATCTGAGAGGGAAACAGCCCTGCAGACACCAATGTCAGTGAAGAAGAAGAGAAGGAGGTGCTCCGGGTGCCAGAGTTGAGATTCCCCTGTAGCCCCTGGTGCAGCCCATGGTGAGGCAGCTGTGCCCCTGCAGCCTCTGAGCGTCCATGGGATGCAGAGATCCACCTACAGCCTGGGGAGCACCCCACACCAGAGCAGGGGGATGCTGAAGTTGGCTGTGACCCCGTGAGAGGCCCAAGCCGAGGCACCAGAGTCAGCGCATTAAGTCAATGCATGAACATTTATAGTATGAGGTATTTGAGTATATACTGTTCCCATCTGTCTCCTGTTGAAAACACTCTGCCTTGTAAAAATACATAGGTGAATAAATAAATCAACAAATAATAATCTTCAGCTGCTCACAAGTTTAAGAACAGAGAGCCAGTCTTCTGTGCTAAATGGTTACTGTTATGGTTTCCTACAGTCTCAGCTGATGAATATTTATTAACTTACAAAAACAGAAACAGCTTCAGCAAAAGAAAATATTGGACAGCCTGATATCTGAATGACTATGTCTGGTCTCAAGTGACTTTTCATAGGCTATTTTAGTGCAAATACTTTCAGGCAAAGCTCAGGACTGTATTTGTCTTTTCTTTATGGATTTCACTGCCATTAAATTAGAGACTAGGTCTCCTTTTGTTTTGCACATAGTCAAATTTATGCTTCACTCCTTAAACATTGTTAGATTTTATGCAAGTAATACCTGACTATAGTCACTGATCAAATGGTCTGTGTTCAGCTGGGATGCTGGAGGTTGGGATGCAACATCCCTGATTTAAATCAGAGGGCAGAGTTGATTCGGGGTTTCATTTACTGCAGATGAGTATTTTAAATTACTGGCTACCCTGTGAAAAAGAAAGACCCACACCTCTATCTTGATCAAAAAGTGGCGTGGTTGGACTACCTGCTCCAACAGGATGGCAATTTGCAATGGGAAAGATGCACCAAAATACCTGGGAGCCATCATCCACGGGACAGTATCTGCAATTAACTATCTTAGATGATTTCCAGGGTCAGTATCATGGATTTATAGATTATATTCTTAAAAGCCTAGATTGGCAATAAACCCGGCTGCAGATGCTGTCCTCTGGCAAACCACTAAAATTAAGCACTGCAGTACTGACCTGAAGTCCCCCTTGAAGTTAGATCAGAGGTCCCCACTGTGGATATGGAATCTCTCTCTTCTGTAATTATTATCGATTTTCGATCTGGCACAATGGAACAATACAACTAAAGGTTAGCATGAAGATCAGTTGAGAAAGGACGAGAAAAGGAATGTTACCATGAGAATAACTAGATTAGGATACATTTAAATACACCTCCTCAATTTCTCAGCTGCTTTTCATTCCAGGCAACAGAAATGGGCCTGACACCAAAATCTGGTTTGAATGGTCTGAAAGGTTTCTGCAGTTATAAGTGATGGCTCCAAATTGGTTATTCTGATTTATATATAAAGCCACATGTCTGTAATCACGTACCATGAGAATGGTCAAAATAGATATGTAAGCACAAGCTGCCTGTGTACACCTGGGCTTCATGTGGGCATATTATGCTACTATTTCTGTCAGATTCTATCCCTTTCTAGAGCTTCCTCACTGCCTCAACTGCTTTGAGCATTATGTCTTAGATTCAGTTCTGTGTGAAGGATTCTTCCTTATCATCATCACCGTATCCAGTGAATAAAAATGGTTAGAAGCACGTTTAGATGAAGAATATTTTAGAAAAAATAACAAAATACATATATATTTTTGTTTGAAATATGTTTCAGAAGACATGACTAAAACAAAACAAGAGAAAACAAAACAACCACAACAAACAGACAAAGCTTTCAGAAGATCAGGAAATGTTTATTATGTCAAATTTGACACCCCAGCTCTATTACCATTTATGAAGACTAGAATGGAATAGTTTTATGTGAATATCTAATATAAAGAACATAGATATCATTATGTTTTCAGCTTTATTTGTGTCTGCAAATAAGAAAGAAACTGAAGGGAACTTAAAAAAATTAAATAAATGCTGTGAACTGATCATATGCCCCAGGTGTTCAACTAGAGTCAATTAACTCCAAGTGATTATTTTCCTTAGTTGGTACACATTTAAAAGCTGTCTTCATTTTTCCAGCACCACTAATAGAATTCTCCCAATCTGATTTATGTTTCACACAACCTGTTGCTGCTTTCCCTTGAATTGCATAAAGCAAATGGTCATATTCCACATGCTTTGCTTCCCAACAGGATGTACTTTGAGCATATCAGCTCTTTAAATATAGTTAGCAATGCATGGTTGGTCTGTGCAGCAGCGCTTATTCGGAGAAATGAGAAAAATTCAGTCTTCCTCTTTGTTGCCTGTGAGTATTCAAGCCCAGTGGATTCATTTGTTTTCCATCTGCATCACTAGCTTCATTTTTTAGGATAGGAAACATTTCAAATTACATACAATATGTGCAGGTTGCGGATGTGTTCATCTGTGATTCAGCCTCAGCTTTTGTTTGCTTGTTTGTTTGTTTTTCTCTACTCTGTTTTGAAACAAACAGCTGCTTGCGATTGTCTCACCGACAAGGAGAAATGGCTCTTAGAGAGAGGTAAATCATAGAATCCTATTTAAGTCAAAAGTGAGCTGCAATTGCCCATCAATGAGCAAAAAAATAGGAGTGTTTATTTTGACCAGCGAAATCTTCCTCCCTATCTCATGCCATATAGTATGTAAATCCTAATGCATCTGTTACACTAAAAACGAAGAGATATCAGGAGTGTATTTAACAAAGGCAAAAGATGAAGGTGCTTTTGCCTCCACTCTTTACTGGCAGCATGGATTGAGTGCACGATTTAAACGTGGATTTTACTGTAGGCAAACATGTGACTCTGCATCTTCCCCTTCGCTGTGCAATGAGTGAAGCCTCAGATGGATTAATGGAATCATAGAATATCCTGAGTCAGAAGGGATCCACAATGATCTTCAAGTCTAACTCCTGGCCCTGTGCAGGACATCCCAAGAAACCCACTCTGTGCCTGAGAGCATTGTCTAAATTCTTCTTGAACTCTGGCAGGCTTGGTGCTGTGACCACTTCCTTGGGCCGCCTGTTGCAATGCCCAACCACCCTCTGGGTGAAGAACCTTTTCCTGATATTCAGCCTAAGCCTGCCCTGAAACAACTTCAGGCCATTCCCTTGACTCCTGTCACTGTCACCACAAAGGAGAGATCAGTGTCTGCCCCTCCTCTTCCCCCCCGAGGAAGTTGTAACTGCAGTGAGGTGTCCCTTCAGTCTCCTCCAGGCTGAACAAGCAAAATGCCCTCAGCCCGTCCTTGCATTGATGCCCAATTTTTTGCTGAATTTGCCCTTAGACAGTGTAAACCACCAGAGCTGGGAAGATTTAAAAACTGCTCTGGACATCTGCACTGAAATCCTAAATTCGATCCATGATTCTGACTGTAAGTTTGCTGGACAAAGTGAGTAGAAACGATGACTGTTGTGTTTACTTAGCAGAGTGACAAAGGGATTTGGGAATATCTTGTATTACATGGACCACAGATCTTCAGAAACTGTCCAGTAAATTAAGTGTTAATCTTTCACCTGAACTCTAAAGCCCAGGGCATCTGGAATGTGCTGATCCCCCGTACCTAGAGAAGCATCAGTGCTGAACTGACATGATTAGATACAGACCATGACACACAGTCCACTCTTCACAATATACAGAGACTGTTTTATGGGCCCAAGGGCTGCCTTGGACTCATTTCTGCCACAATTTGCTGGACGTTCAGAGCCAGTTCTGAACAGCAGAATCCAGCTACATGATTAACTTATTCGCACAAGGTGATTTGAAATGACTCAGCTCACAGAATGACTTTTCAGGTTCTTGTTGGATTTTAATGTGTTTATTGTCTCTGTTTTCTTTTAGTGTAATCATGGTTTGTTTCCATGGCATTTTGTTCATTTTCCACACTTTTGTACTTTCTTGACTGCCATTCAGTTCAAGATTTGGTAGAAAAAATACCTGAGAGTTGGTGTAGGTCCAGGTCTCTCCAAGGACATTCCCTGAAAAAGAATGAAATCGTTATCATAAAGTAACTTTTCCAAATTATACATGATGAAGAAGCTTCCCATTAAGCTTAACCACTAGCAAACACATTATAATGAGAATATAGAGGCCTTATTTTGTAACCAAGTGTATGTCAGCCCAGATTAACCTTAAATTTCAAAAACATGTCAAGTAAGAATGCAGTTGAAAATGTGATCTAAGGACAACATCTTTCCAAAGTAAATATTTTTCCCCATGCAAGTACTTCACTAAGATAAAGCAATAAACTAAATTAAAATTGACATTGAGAAGATCCCAAAATGCTTGAACTGTTTCATGGAGAGGAAAAAAGTCTTCCTGCAACTTCTGTCTAAAGACTGATTGATCAAAGAGCCCTATTCTGATCTCTCCCAAATGTACTGCTTAGCAGACTTTGAATGAAAGCAGGAAAAAAGGAAACATGACACCAAGGGAGAAATAAAGCAAAACAAAAGAAAAAGTCTCTTGATACTCACTCAGTGTGTCACATTGAAGGAATTATTTATCCATTTTAGTAAGCTATTCTACTTTCCAGAATGAAAAGATTTAATATGAACAAGAATGTTCTGAGGGCAAATTAATTTCAAGATAGATCCTCAGCAGGTGTAAATTAGTGTAATTTGAGGCAATTCATAGCCTGACCTCAAGCTTCCCCAGATGAGCATCTGGTCTGTTGCGTGTTGTGTGTTTTAACAGGCTAAGTATTATATTCAGCCTTTCTAAGGAGCTTTGTTTTTCTGTGATTTTTCTGTTCTAAAATCATACCTGGTAGCTTGTTAATAGCCCCAGAAACTTCAATTAATTTGTTACAAAGTCTCTTTTCCTATTGCACTAAACTAAACTCCTTTAACCTTTCTCTATGACACATCTCCAAGGATATTATTCTTGCTGCTCTGCTTCTTCCTAGCTCAAGGGCGATTTCATTCTTGCTGAGGTATTGGAGCAAAGCTGTAGAAAGTGCTCTGGGTGAGGTAAACCAAGCGCTTTCACAGCAATAATGCCACCTCCTACACCTCCTAAGAGCTGTACTTCCCTCCCACAGCACTCTGAGATGGCATTCTCTTCATTTTCTCTTTGGGAGCTGTATATTTCATGGCACATTTAAAGGACATTTTCAGCATGTTTTGTTTTTGTTTTCTGGTGGTTTTTTTTTTTTGTTTTTTGGTTTTTTTTCTTTTTTAATTTTTATTTGTGTTTGACCTCTTCTAGCAATTTTAATTCAAAAGACAGTTTCCTATCTACCTTCATGATTCAGCCTTTCTTCCTCATTAACTTTTTGGATATCATTTTACTATGATTAATTATTTGAATTCAGGTGCATTCAGGAAAACAGTAGCTAAGTGCTAAGATGTTTTGCATAGCAACAGGGAGCCCATGTTCCAAAAAGCATCCTGCAAAAGGAGGGAAGAGAATTAGGGCAGACATTGAAGCCTCTGAACTCACTATCAAGACATAGCTAAACACCAGTCAAGTCAAAGTCTCACAGAGAGACATTAAATCACATATTCTACAGCAGGTCTGCACCTTATCTGGTAGCTACTGAGTACAGAGCCCAGTGCTCTCTTCTCATCATAAAAGTAAAATATATTAAAAATAAATACAAATAACTTACCATCTAATAAATGTCAGGTAAATTTATCATTGTTAATCATGAACATTTGACTGGTCGTGCTCGTCAATCAATGTTACATTTTAAAATATTCTTCAAACAATTTTTGGAATAATCTCCATGAAGAGAAACAAGTTGCCTCTCATTTCATATTCCCACCTCTCCATTTTGAACAGTTTAAGTAGCGGACTTATTCCATAGGCTTTTGACATGGATAGATAGACCATGTGATTCTCTTTTTAGACCAGTATTGCATTTTTTTCTTTAAATTCCATTCCCCTTTAAGGCTTTTTTTCATTCCATGAATTGTCATTTTACCATTCTCAAAGGATTGCACCTTTCCACAACTGTAAAAGCGACTAAACAATTCTTCACCCCTCTCCCTGGTTATGTTGGCTGATGGTAATTATTTAATATTCTTGCTTTTCCCTTTGTCCTCTGTCTCTAGTTCCTTATAGTCATTCTTAAGACAATTCATCTTTCATTTCACTGTTGTTTACTTTCCCTACCATAAAATCACATTAATTTTCTTCAGCATCTGGCTATTTAAAGATCACTATATTTTTCCTCTCTGATAATTTTTTTTTTTTTTTGTTATTTTCACTTCCTCCCAGAGCAAGCCACATCCACAAATTATTAGATTCTGGCTAACTTTTAAATGTTTTTGACCAATTTTTTATATCCTTGTTTACATTTTGGTCTAATCACATTGGGTTTTGCCTCATGCTGTCTTTCTGACAATTAGGACAATATTTATGAAACAAATGGATTATTTACATGACAATGACTTGTAACTAATATTTGGGGTTATTTTGATATTCATTAGGTTTCATGATTTATCAAAACACTTCCTTGACAGCTGTCTCCTCTACAGGATAGAGAAAATGAATGCTTAATATGTGCTGTGATTATTTCCTTTTAGCACCCTTTACAGACTAATGAGGCCATTATGAAATGACTATTTATGAAATTATATGAAATAAGGATAGGTCAGGCATAAATTATTTTGAAAAGGGACAAGGTGGTTGGTCACAAGAATGATGCCTTAACTGCTAATGCAGTGACTTTATCCATGTCATCCCTCTTCCTGCATTAGCACAATAAAAAGGAATTTGATAAGTGGCATGGAGAGACTCTCCTGTGAGGAAGGGTTGAGAGAATTGGGATTGTTCAGCCTGGAAAAGAGAAGGCCTTGGAGAGACCTAATCGTGGCCTTGCGGTACCTGAAGGGAGCCTGCAGGAAAGATGGAGAGAGACTATTCACACAGGCACAAAGAGAGTAGGTTTAGATTAGATACTAAGAAGAAATTCTTCACTTTGAGAGTGATGATGTTCTGGCACAGAAGCAGCTGTGGATGCCCCATCCCTGAAAGTGTTCAAGGCCAGGCTGTATGGGGCTCTGAGCAACCTGATCTAGTGGAATCGTTTCCTGCCCCTAACAGGGGTTTGGAATTAGATGATCTTTAAGGTCCCTTCCAAAGCAGGCCATTCTATGATTCTATGATTCTGAGATAAATCTTGATTCCTCTTCAATGAGCTTTAAGATCCAAGGATCAAAAATATAAGAATTTAAGCATGATCACTGAAGAAAAAGCATTATGGGAGGTAAATTAATTCAACTTATTTGGAGATGTACCTGTTTTAAAAACAATATTTTTATATGGCATCAAATAAGCTTTGCCTGAAGCATCCTGCAATAATCACTGCTGCTGTCATAGGATCACTGTGACCATCAGCTGTTAATGACAAGCACGAATAGGTACAAGCCTGTCCTGTTCTTTTCAGTGCAGTACCCTGGAAGACTGCAATGACAGGGCCTCTCACATTGCTGTGCCTCCAGACCTCACAGAATGTATGAGACTGTAATGATTTTGAGATCTGACCATAGCAGGAAGAGTTTTCCTCACAGTCCTTAATAATCACAGCTAATACCTGGAAAGCACTTCCCTGCCCCAAATGCAGGTGCAAAAGGGACTGGGAGGAGACACAGCCAGGACTGCTGACCCCACATGACCCAAGGGATATCCCATTCCATTTGGCATATTCGACATATAAACTGGTGGAAGACAGAGGAATGGGGTAACATTCAGGCTTGTGGAGTCTGTCCTCCTAAGAACCCATCATGCAAGATGAAGCCTTGCTTTCTTGGAGATGACAAATAATAAATTAATTCCTTATGTTTCTTTGGTTCCACACACGCCTCTTGCTCTACCTATGAAAGCATCTTTATTTCAGCCCAGAGCTACATGGAAGTGCCTGATCCTGCATCAACAGGGGGAAATCTTTACAATGTGGATAAATATTGTGCAGGAGGTGATGAAACAGTGAGATTGGACTCTTCTCAGTGGCATGCAGTGACAGGCCAAGAGGCAGTGGGCACAAGACATCTGAACATAGAAAAACCTTTTTTTTTTACTTTGTAGGTACTAAAACACTGTAACAGATTGCCCAGGGAGGTTGTGGAGTCTCTGTCACTGGAGATATTCAACAACTGGATGCTCTGGAATGACCCTGTTTGAGCAGGGAGGTTGGGCCAGATTCTGTAATTTTGTAATTCTGTAATGTTGTGAGTTGGTGTGGGTTTATTCCTGCAGAAATCTAATTTGAAATTTTAGCTATTATCATTTAATGATCCACTTCCATTAGTGCAGAAGATTTATGTAATCTATCCCATGTCTCCCCTCCTCAGCAGGGACAAGTAGCTCGTTTGGTCACCTTGTCTCTGTTTTATCATAATTTATTTCTAGCAGGGGGAGATTCTCCCTCAGAGAAACTCTTGGCCTTTATAGATCAGCTGAAACTTAAGATAATTCAACTTCTAGATTTTTTTCTAGGAAAAAAACCAAAAGTCAGTTCTGCAAGACTAATTAAATATGTAAAAAAACTTATTTTATAATATAAAAACTTGTTTTCCTGCAAAATGTTCAGCCTGTTCTATTTATCGATACATTGAATGAAACGGCCAGAGAGTAGGAATTACTGTGAACACCTTTCAGTAAATCTTGTATTTCTGTATGAAATTGAATAATGTGATATAAGTACTCAGGTAGCTAATAATTTAAAATATAATGTTTCTGATATCACTGTTTTCTGGTTTTGTTTTTATCTTTTGGAGCTTTTAAAAATGCAGTCAAACTGCTGGGACTTTACAGAATGATTAACCACCCTTACGAAAAATGTCATCATTGTTCCAAGGTGTTCTGGAACTAATGTTTAATGATTTGTTATCGTTATCATGGATGAAATATTTTTAGTCTTTTCCATTTACATTAGTCTCATGCATCTGATATTGAAATGTCTTGAGCTCTTAGTTAAAAAATCCAACAAATCTCAAACTGAATGAACATGAGCCTTGTTATTGCAAAAAAACCCAGAAATTCAGGAGAAAAAAAAAAACAAAAAAGCAAAAAAACTAGGATGGAGCAAAAAAAACCCCAGTATAATTGAGAAAAAAAAGACATTTTTAATTAGACAGTTTAAAAATAAAACAATAATTCAGATGATAGATAATGAAGAAAAAGCAAAATAGAAAGATGGTGATGGTTAAAATCAGATTGTTATGCAACCTGGCCTTCTTTGATGCAAACCTATAGAGGTGAAATTGCAGTAAAACTAAAAATAAAGTGGAAAGCTCCTCTGCCAAATGACTGCACATATGTTTGAACATATATACATATACTATAACCAGAAAGTTAAAAATAACATTCCAGAAATCAGCAAAAGTTTTGATGGAGAATTTATACACTGGCTTTAATGATGCCGAGTAAGTGTTCTGTAAAAAAATAGCAATAGAGCTCCTGATATCAGGGGTACCATCTAATGAAGAATATGCACCTCTAGAGGTTTACTTTATGGGGAAAAATTCCTTAGAATCATAGGGGGTTTGGTTGAAAGGGACCTTATAGATCATCAGGTTAGTGTGATCTATTACACTAATTTATTTCTGCAGCTCTGCTTATTCCAGAACAAACTATTCCAGTGCTATGCAAAAAAAAACCAAAACAAACAAACAAAAAAAGCCCAAACCAAACCAAAGCAAAACAGAAACCAAAACCACAGACATGCTCAAATTGCATTGTCACAAAATCTATGTGTAATACAAACCTAATTCTTCGTGGTCATGAGCATGAACAGCTCTGTGTGTTTGAACAGGTTTTAACTGTGACCACAGCCTTAGTGCTAACCACAAATTCTGGGTTGTTTCTGTTTGAGCCTCAGCTCTAATTGCTCAGCTACATTTTGAGGGCAGACCGCTTAAAACAAGGCATACTGAACCTTTTCCCTCTCCATCTGCCCTATTTGCAATGCATATGAGATCCTGTGAAGCACCTTTTGGCAGTCAGTAGTGCTAGGATGAGCTCCCTCATCATGTCTTTGGTGATGTATTTTTATTTGCACCTTAAGGGGAGTAATTTTCCAAACCATTTTTCGAAAACCATGATGTTGCTAAATGTTCTCCTTTTTTTTTTTTTTTTCAGCGGTTTGATGATGTTCCCTGTGCCATCATTGTATCAAAGAGCCCTTTTGTTTCCTGGGGAAGAAAGCAGCAGCTGAGCATGAATGAGCTGTTTGCGTGTGAATCCAAATGGGTGATCATCACCCGGCTGCTGCGATAAGCTGGCGGCTGGCAGCTGCTGGGTGATGTCACGCACAGCCCTGGCTGACATCACGCAGCCAGCTCGGAGCAGTCCTGTTGCCAGGCAGCCCATTGCTGTTCAAAGTCTTGTTCAGCCAAGAGAAACACAATTGCTCATTGCCCTTCAGAAAGGCTACACTTTAAAAATGCCAGAGCCACTGACTGAACAGCAGGTCTGACTTGAGGCTGAAGATGAAAAATAACCTCCCACCTGAATTCTGTGTTCACAAAGTTTGCCAAATAGCAGAGGCAAATAGTTTTGATTGCCAGCAAAGCTACTTTACTAAATTCCTCCTCTAGTTCATTTTGATCACTGGAGTCCCATAGGCCATTCTCCCGACACAGTTCATGTGCACAGAGCTGGTTTGATCTGCCAGTTAGATCCTAGCTCGGCTCAGTTTGAAGAGTGGTGAACTAACTGAGGCTGACCTGCTCTGGATCACTTCCATTCCCTCCCTGCCATGAAAGTGTGATCTGCAGGGAGGCTTTAGTGGCCACTGCTCCCACTGAGCTTGAAATGATCAAGACTCATGCTTTGTTAACAAAAGGCTTTAATTTGTGGACCAGGCTTCTTCAGGAGCTCAGGGCAACCTATACAGCTATGGCCTCAATCCCAAGTACAAGTGTCTGATCTTCTCAGGATTCTGATCACCCCTCACACCTGTTCATGGCAGTGAAAGTCAGCCACAAGTTAGTCAAAGGCTTCCTGGGAGAAAAAAGAAAACAGTTATCACCAGAATGAGATATGGACACAGGCCCTTCAACCTTACCTACTCTGTGATTCTGTGACAGAAGAATCAGTTTTGCAGGACCAGTGTAATGTCTCTCCCAATCCAGTAATTAGTCAACCAAAGTGGGGTGAAATACATTAATTGTGTGAATGGGGTGAATAGCTCTGCACTGGGTTAGAGAAAACACTTTAACTATGTTAGAAAAAAACCTCTCCAGAGCAAGTGTAGCGAAAACTAATGTTGGACTGTGCCATTCAATCATATTCTCTCCATTGCTAGGATAAGAAGTAACATGGTTCTTCTTTTTCTCCATAAAAGTGTAAAAAATCCCCCATTTTCTACTCTGAGAAAATTCCCTAGAGATCTGCCATAAGGTCTCTGCCAAAGGAAGATTTTACTTGCCATGACTGTTTGAGCTTCTTAGGCTTGACACTCAACAGGAAGCTGAGGAATCTTCAGGGGGTTCCTGTGTGATAATCATGAGTAGGATTCTGCTCCAGATTAGGACCTTAACTTCTGGTGTGAGTACATTTCTATCTACATATGAGCAAGGTGTTCATCCTTCCATTGTAGACAGGGAAGACCCAGGACTCTACTGCGTTGCCAATCACAGGCAACGATGTCTATTTGAAGTTCTTTGTCGTACCCAATTTGTTTATGTTGTATTCTTAGATACGCACATTCGTTTCTCAAACAAGAGAGAGAGACTAGGCAAGATGCAGAGAAGCTAAAGTGGCACCTGTGTTCGGACAACTGGATCCAGCCCCATGTGTCCAGTAACTCAAAAATATCAGTCATCAGTAAGAATAGATGATCCCACAGGATAATAATAGTTTAAAGCATTGTAGTCTCCAGCTTTCTCTTCAGCAGAAGGTGTCAGTTCACTTGATATGAGGTAATCCAGGGATAACTAAAAAACCCCACAATGCAGAAAATTGTGGTCTTTCTACTGCCCACTCCTCCTAATCAGGAGCATCACAGTCACAGTTAAATACGCTCTGAACTTCATATTATGTTAATGTATTAATGAAATGTAAATGTTTTCAGAATAAACTATACTCATGCAAATTTATTGGCTCTGAACTTATTTTATTCTGACAGAGTAGTGTATTTGATCTGGGCACAAAGCAAATTAACATTTTCAGAACTCATTAGTATGTGTGAACATCAGGCAAAGGTGACAAATCAGTTTGGTAGACTTCCATTATTTTAGGCCAAGAATCCAGTCATTTGGGTGATTGGGGACACCTGATCCAAAGCATATTGCAGGCTGTGAGAGTTCTGCCAGTGACAAAAAGGGAATAAAAAGGTCAGATCCTTGGACATGGTGGCTCATGCAGTGACAAAACACAGAATGAAGTTTGGACTCAAGGTCTGCTGATAGATAAGTGGAATTATCAGGTGGAACAGGCTCAGTGGTATTAGATAGTTTTAATTTCCCTTCATGTAACACTCACTGTAGGATCGTTCCCTTTGGTACTACAAGCCTCTAGTGCTTTATTTTAATTGTTCAATAAATTTCAGAGATGCAGTAATTAACATGGTCGATTAAATATAATCAACTACTTATTTCTAACCAATGGAAAAAAAAAAAGAAACTTTAGTCAAGTGCATCATTAGTCAGTACTTGCTACTAAGCTGCCATTTGCTAAATTTTTATCTTCTCTCTTCACAAATATTTGGTCTATGCAGACAAATCTTGATTTCTTCATGATTCTGGGATAAAATATTGATTTGTATAAAATTAAAAAGAAGAAAAATCCCTCAATATTTGGTACTAAATACAAGACAAAGGATTTAGGGAATGAATCATCTAACACAATTTTATATTGGCAGGAAAAATAATTTGATTTACTTTTGTAGTTGATGGACAGACACTGATATCTATTCGAAGTTCCATATGTGTGAAAACATAAATAAGAAGAGGGCTAGAGGCAATAATACATAACTTGCCAGAAATTTCTATCACAATGGAAAATATCTGCAATAATTGGAGGAGTCAGATCTTATCAGGTGGCCTTATGTGTTTAAAAACAATGAAAATACTCAATCTTTGAGTAATGTTTGGGAAAAAATAAACAAACCAAAACCAGAGGCCAGAGTACCTTTGAGGTATTCTGAGCCAGCCAAAGAGCTCATGTACACAGCTCAGCAGTCCCTGAGTTACCGGTGATGTGAAAAAACCTATCCAAAAGAAGCAATACAACACATCTTGTGGAAATATCAACCCCTCTCCGAGTACTCCTGGCCTCCAGGAGAGATGGTTTCTTTGGGATATGCTGTTCTGAGGAAACTCGCCTTCAGGTACAGAGTCAGGCCAGATGTCCCCATAGCATCCTCCACACAAAGGTACCTACAGGTCTAGAGTCAAACTACCTCATGGTGTTGTTACTCTTAACTGATTTATATCCTTCCTCCAGCTCAGCACCAAGCCTGGCAGAGTTCAAGAAGGGTTTGGACAATGCTCTTGGTCACATGATGTCATTCTTTGGGTGTCCCGTGCAGAGTTTGACTTTGATAATCCTTGTGATCCCTTCCAGCTCAGGATATTTTGTGATTCTGTGGTACTCTGTGAGATTGCTTGCACACAAAGGTATGTAACCCATACTTTAATCCAAATGAATGAGTAATGCTATTAATTCTGGTAGGACTTCAGGCATATTTGTAAGATTCATGATCAAAACCTATTATCTTTTTTTTTTTGCATCCTGTTTTTAGACAAATTTCAAGCTGGTTTTGGCACATGCCTTCTTCTGTCAAGATATCATGTCCCACAAGGCAACATGCATGTCTTCCAACAGTTATGTGACTGATAAAAATAAGAGAAGAATGATGACAGGAACCATATCTCTGTCTCCCCCAACCCTTCAGCTCTTCCAAGTCTTTACAAGTTGTAAGTTCTGCTTTCAAATGAAGTAAATATAGGCAAAGAATATGAGATTAATGAAACCTTGCTTCAACTGCTCAAGGAAGTCTTGGGGAAAGAGAAACTGATCCTCATGGGTGACCCAGTTACCCAGAAATTTGTTGGGAAAACACCACCATGGCTGTCATAAATCCTGCCAGCTAGGCCACTTTGTCACAAAGGAGTGATTTAGATCACCTAAAGAATAACTGTCAGAGGTAGTTTTAACATGATGCTGTAAAAGCGTGACTTAAAAAAGATTGATGACAAGGTTCACTCTATTATTTGCTGCGTGGATTAAACATACAAAAATTTTCTAGACTCAAGCTAGAATGATTTATACAGAGATGAACGATGCAAACGAGTGAGGAAGACCTTTTTGTTTAGTCATGAGGTCCAGAAAGGACCCCCCTGGCTTTCTAAATTCCATTTCAGGGGGAACTTAAGTGCACTTGGAACCAGTCTTATTCCTGGACTCAGTCAATGGTTTATGTCTAAAGGATTATATATATGGTAAGTTTATAATAATTAATATTAAACATCAGTTTAATTTGTATTAATTCAGCATGCTATCAGTCACTTACTCAAACAGCACAGACATGTATTAAATCCATGAATTAATATCAAGGGAGATTTAAATATAAACCTTGAAAAATAGGTCGTGAGGACCCCACTTAATCTTCACAGGCTGTTTTACTTTCCAGATTTCTCTGTGTTGCACCACACTACTTGTTAACATGGACTCAGCCCTTGGACAAAAGCACAAACTATACAGAAGATTCTTATCTCACATTCTTTTCCTCTTGAAAGTCAATGCACATTTTGCCATTTCATATAATGCTGCTTGATTTTATCAGTTTTAGGGATACTGTAAGGATATGCTGAACTCTCTAAATAGAAAATAGTTAAGACCTTATCTTACTAGATCAATATATATAAAGGACCAGATACTGTTCCATTTAATTCAATAAACACTTTACCATTGATTTCCATGCATACAAAACAGGCCTTCAGCATGAGATTATTGTTGATTTCTCATTTAAATTTTAATGAATGATTAAAAATAGAGAAACTGAACTGAAAGAAAAGCAACAGAAACTATAGTGTCCCATTTCATGTAAAGAATCAATTGAACTAGGTCACAGAGAATCTAGATAATCTGAACATTAAAAATGTATTAGTATTATTCTTTGTTAGAATATGACCATGAGATAAAGTTTTTTGTTGGGAGAATAAAAGCAGAACAGCAGCGGATGGCATAAAGGCTTCCTTTAGGAAAGTACTAAATCAACAGCTCTATTTTCAGCCCATGCTTACTCCTTTTGAGTTCAGTGGCTTAAATCTTTCCCTCAGTAAGGAACAAATTATGAATTGGGGCCTAACTGCCTCAATTCTGTGAATAGCTACAGCTTAGGCCAAAGCCCACAGCACACAGTACAACAGTTTGGCAGCGGATTCAGCACATTTTGGACAGGACAGATAGACTTAATCTGCATATTTTGTTTCCAGGGTGTTTCACTCCTTTAAACACAGACACATAGGATGGAGGCAGAGTTATTCCAAACTGGAATATCTAGTATGTAGAATGGACTTGATGATCCTGATGGGTCCTTTCCAACTCAGCAGATTCCATGATTCTATAATATACACAAACTTGAAAGAGATAAGGATAATGATAGTGGAAAGTATATGTCACACATCGGAATAAAAACACTGTCTGTGAAATACGCTGCAATTTTTAATAAAATAGGTCATTTGGGGATAGAAAAAGGAGATGGAGGGAAAATTAATTACTTAGTGATTTTTTCATATTTCCTGTTGGACCCAATGTGTTACCTGTTTTGTCACCTGTGAACTACAGTGCCTTTCAGTGGACAAGCTCACTGGCTGAAACTTAGAACATTTGAAGAACTATAGCTATTAAGAGAGATATGCAAAGGTCAGGAGATTGGAGTATGTTTGCTTTCGTTTCTTGGAATCACTTGCAGTTGCCTGGCTTGTGCCTTGGGAAAGCTTCAGATGCTTAATTTTTCAAGAGTAAACCCAAGAGTTTGGAAGGAACAGTTACGTATTTTAGCACATAAGAGGGGATTTCTGGAGAGTGCTGTATTTGAAATCAGGGTTTTATAAGGTCAGGTGACCAACATGAGTGAGTACTGCATATAGCCAGATATGAAGGAGTACAATTGGTTATAAACACTATCCTGCAGAATTCCAGAGAAGTAACTGAACCCATTTATGGCAAACAGGGAGGGAAATGATCTGCTTATGCTGTTCAGTGGCTCCAGTGCTCATGAGCTGATAGGAAGTACTCAAGCAGCCATTGCTCACTTTGCAAATGATAGGTCTGATGGGGTATTGAAGACATTCCCTGGCCCTCTCACTGTGCACATGCAAGTAATACTTCATAGTGGTTTCTTTTTAAACTACACGTCTGGCAACATTTAGTGTGATGTTGAAGGACAATCCATGTAATTCTAGCCAAGCAAAAATTCTCTCTCTGTTTCTTCAGGGCAGATGTCTCAGCTGTTGATATACACTTTTATTTGGCTAAGTAGTACTTTAGTGTTTTGTTGATTTATGCTTTGTACTGTTAGGACTATGTTAGCAAAATACATCTCATAGGAGATCCTGATGCTAAGAATGAAGAATATTTTTTAAAAAATAGGAATTAATAAAATACTTTTGTATGTGGCACAGACTTCTTCTAGAACATTCAAAAAGGTATGTAGCCATTATGCAATTTTCTGGTTTGCAGGTGTTTTTTAATACTCTGTTGGAAAATCCTATGAAAACCATTTCTACACAATTCTGCAGGACATTCATTCAGTGACCAGTTTTCACCTATTCCAAAAGAACCAGAGATAGATTGCTTGCCTGTGAAATTATGGAAAAGTAAAGGGGGTGAATGTTGTTATGAAGAAATCCCATCCACTTTCCACTGAAATGTGTGTTAAAGACATAAACCCTCCAAAAGCATACAAATGTATGAAGAAGAATCTTTAGTATCAAACATCAGCTGAAAGAGTTGTCAAGACAATTTAACTCCTCTACAGTGACAGATGTAAGAAAAAAAACAAACAAAAAAACCCCTCAAAACTCCTTTTAATTAGAAAAAAAAAGATTGTTGAAAAGAAGTTAAAAAAAAAAAACAAGAAACAAAAAACCTAAAATATAAGTTGATATAATGTGAGCAGGAGAGGAGGCATTAGGCCTCAGTGACAGACAAGAAGTGTGGTAGAGATGCTTTACACCTCTGAGGCCACCTTGCATGGTAAAAAATGTTTCCACACAAAACATTTCATCAGGAGGGATAACAGATGGCCTCTTTCTTAGCCTGTCCAGAATACTGTAATTTGCTTGGTGAAAGGATGACTGAAGACATATTACTACCTGATTCCTGGAGGTTGCTTCGGAGACAGCTGTTGCAGTTTTCCTAAGAGAAGAAAATGGGCCTGCCGGTGGATTGTCAATCATTTTGGGTTACAAGGTCACAAAGACAGGGAGTTGGGATTATACATTTTGCACCTCAATTGCAGCATGAGTAACCACTGCTCCGTTCCTTTTTGGATGCACTGATGTTGCTCAGGGCAGATTTATCAGATATCTTGCCTGCCAGATCCTCTTCATTCATATATGACTCCTGGAGCCTCATGCATGCAGTGATGCATGATGTACTACCCCTGGATGATGATAGATTCAAAGAGAAGTGTTAAAATAGTTTTTCTTCCTTCCACTGAGGACAGGGATCTACCTCTATATTTAGTATTAATCAGAGGGAGCATCTGTCAGGCAGTGGCTGCAGAAACTTAAGCTCTTAAACTCAATATTTTGTGTAAAATTTCGTGTAGGGAGGAGAAATAAAACAGTGAACACTTTTTCTGGCATTTGTGTACACACAGGCCACTAGCATCATTCTCACCATTTTTTTCTGTTTTGTTTGTGTTTTCAGGGCTCTTACTGGTGCCATCACCTGGACTTGTGCAAATCATTTGACCCTGCCCTGCACAAAAACTATGTCTCCAAACTGGAGACACATGGACATGACACATGGGCCACTTGAATAAGGAATTGTCTGGATGGTCACACTCATGGAGTCGTGGTCAATGGCTCAGTGTCCAAGTGGAGACCAGTGACAAGTGCAGTTCCCTTGGGGTCAGTGCTGGGACCAGCACTGTTTGACATCTTTGTCAGTAGCGTGGACAGTGGGATCGAGGGCTCCCTCAGCAAAGTGTTTTTGGGGCACAGTAATGTTAATTCAGCAATAGAGGAAGGTGAAATAATTTCTCCCTCTGAAGGGGACTGTGACCTTAGCCATCTTCTGGGTGATTATTTGTGCCATTTAGTGGAAAGGCAAGCTGAAGTCATTGACCTTTTAATTTAGATGTCTACACTGTGTCTAAGTTATACAGATTAGTCTTGGCAAGAGAAATAAAAACATTATGAGAATACCGTTTGTCTGTACCCGCATTTGAAGGTAAGATAAAAGGTTTCACAGTATTGCCTTCTTGACCTTATTCCTCCACAAAGGAAAAGCTGGAATAGAGTTCCTAAAGATTGTAGTCACTTGAGATGTCATTCAAGTATCAGGATTTCCAGGAATACATACCCTTGACATGACATTTTTAGGAATGCTAATGAAAGTCCATCCATTTAACTTGATTGTCTTTTCTAGATTGATATTGGGATGACAAAAGTAAGATGTTTCATGAAAAATAATTCCATGGAAACAGCTATAAAGTTTACAACTTTAAAGCTACACAGAAGTTGCCATGTTGTAAGTTACAGTTAACTGACAGAATCACAGAACCAAAGAACTACTGACGTGGGGAGGGACCTCTTGAGATCAAGGATCCAAATGTCCTGCCCAAGTTAGGGTCAGCTAAAGCAGATTGTGCAGGGCAGCGGCCTGATGAAAAATCTGCAGTGACTGGGCAACCTGTGACAGTGCTGTCACTCTCACAGTCAAAAACTGTATTCTTGTGCTCAGCTGGAATTTGATGTGGAGTTCGGGTTTTTTTCTTTCATTAATTACTTTTTGTTGTGCGACTTGGTTCCCCTTGGAAGTCTGTCTCCCTCATCTTCCTTTTCTCTAGTCAAGTGTTTATACAGAGGGATAAAACCCTTCTGAGCCTTTCATTTTCCAAGCTGAACAGTCCCAGCTCTCTCAGCTTCTACTTATATGAAGGATGTTCCAGTCCCTTAATCATCTAAACACTAGGAGATTTTGTTATTGGTTTTAGAGTTTGTTTCTTTGGGGTTTTGTTTTCTTTTCTAAGACACACAACGTGCCGGTTTGGACAAATTTGGAGGAAATCATGAAGCACCATCAGTGGAAACTGATGGTTCACTCTGGTTCCGGGCAAGGCATGTATGTATTTTTTTTCCCATTTGAAACCAAATGATTGATTTCTTTCATTGTTTTTCAATTTTTTTTTTTTTTTTTTCTTTTTATGTGAAAGTCTGGCCGGTACAGTTTAGCCATGTCTCTGCTCACCTGTTCTTCTGACCTTCCCAGTTTTCTGGCAGTTTGCCTAGACAAAAGTTGTAGTTGTACTCAAAGAAACTACCACTTTTCAAGTTAATTTTCTTTCAGGTAAAACCTGATTGACTGCACAGATCTCAGGGAAAAGGTCCAGCTGGAACAACTGATTAGCTGAAGAGTGGGAATCTCCATCGGAGAGAAGAAAACCTCCAAACATGTCTTCAGCCACTTGTGATTGTGTAAGTACATGCACAGTTCTTCACAGCAAGGGGTTTTTATTTATTCAGCCCGTTTTCTAGATGACCTTTATCTACTGAGAAAGTATCATTTTTCTGTGGAATGGAATTTCCATTTCTCTCCCCTTCCCCCACCCCTTAACATTCATACTGAGTGCTCTCCGAATAGATTTTGAGTAAAAAACAAATATATTTAGAAGAATAGCCTTTCCACCATTAGCACTATATGTGATCATTCTGGAACAGGGATCTTAATTCAGGAAATCATCTTAGGCCTTGAATTACCATATATGTATAGTAGGTTCTAATCATGTACAGATTTGATAACATACCCATGCACCTCCAGGAATAAATGTCTTGAAAGAGATACAGAATTGTAACCTTTAATGCATGAATGCTCATAGTACTGAATGCATGCACTGGGGGAAGCTCAGATTAAGTTAATTATTTAATTAAATTAGTTAATTTAACGAGCAAATATTAATTATCATTAATTCATTTACTCTGAGAGTTACTTTATCTGTGCAAGGACCACCTTAAAAGAAAAGTAATTCTTTGGAGAAAAAAAAGTAAATTATGCTTTTGCTAATAGAGTTTGCCATATTGTCTCAAGCTAGGCTAAATTGCAGCAAGAGGGTAAGCCCAAGAGTAAATATGATTTGTGGTTTATTTTATTAGTGTTCAAAGATTATCCTGTTAGGTGGAGAATATTTGCTATGGAAAATTGATCCTGTTAATTTATCTTTGTTTAGAAAACATTAGAGACGATGTTGAGATCATATATTAACATTTTATCCATAATATGGAAGATCCAGATGCTCATATTGTGCCTTTAACTGTGATTGCTTGCTCTTAAAACTTCTTCTTATGGATTTTTACATTTATGCAAAGTGACAATTAAACTTCAATTATAAGTTCATTCTGGATTGTCTTTATTTTCTTTGTTTTAAATTAAAGGCTTTCTTTTCCCCTGTAGAAAACTGTAAGTTGCTTTCTTTATTTGCTCTGCCATCTGTGTCACTGCTCATTGGTCTCCTAATTTGCATTCTTTATGGATGGAGCCTGAGCCATGCTGAAGCCAGTGGTCCTTTGGCAAATCACAGTGTGATCATGTTGCACAGGGGTACAAGGGACATCTCAGTGGGATGAAGCTGTCTCAGGGCAGGTTTGGGTTGGAAATAAGGAAAAAGTTCTTCTCCCAGAGCGTGGTTGAGCACTGGAACAGGCATCCCAGGAAAGTAGTCACTACACCAAGCCTGACAGAGCTCAAGAAGCATTTGGACAACACTCTCAGCCACATGGTGTGACTCTTGGGGTGTCCTGTGCGGGGCCAGGAGTTGGACAGGATGATCCTTGTGGGACCCTTCCAACTCAGGATATTCTATGATTCTGTGATCTCCCACAGAAATGGGAATAAATACATGGATGAGTCAAGGTCAGTTGCATCATCACCTACTTAAAATCCCAATAGCATGGTCTAAATTTTCTAGTCCAGCACAACACACCGTGTGGTTACATTTCTTGTTTCAACCTCGCTGTGATCAACTGCAAAATCCAAGTGGTAAACCATGCACTCAGATTGGCAGGCTAGCACCTCCAACAGCCACACAATAACAATGCTACTCCTGGAATAAAACCTGGAGGAGTCAACTTGGCAGTGTTCAAGCACATTAATTTCCCAAATAACTGTGCTCTTGACAGGTAAACAAAGCTGGGGATCAGTTGAAAAAATAAAATCAAAAACATAAGCAGAAAAATGTTAAATGAGTGATACAGAACAGCTTTCACCGGATGACTCCAAACCCTTCAGCTTGAACTCAACCATACAAATGAGTGATTGAGCTGAGGCCAGGAGAGCCTGTGGCAGACAGCAAGGCTGGGATGCTGAAGCAGGAATGGATGCAGGAGTTGTCTGTTCTGTCAAGTTGTGATGCAGCTTGAGAGGTTCCTGGTTCCCCAGGCTCTGCAAATGCTATGTAATCTGTTTTGTGTGGCAAACATCAACACAGGGTTCAAAACCTCTAATGAGGTTGAAATAAGGAGCACCCGGGAAGAAGAGGATAGGAATATTTTCAACACATCAGAAAGAGGTAATTTGATATTCTTCTTTTTTCACAACTAAAATAGCTCTAGGTAAGAATAGAAGCACACTGAAGATTGGATAACTCTGTAAGTGAATGGGAGGTATATTGTTAGTCATTGTACCATTAAAGGGGCAGATTATCTTGTGATTAAAGCTACCTGTTAGAGCTAATAACAAAAAATTGTCCAATCTGTGGTATCAAATCAACAAAACATTATTTTGATTTCCTGCCATTTGCTAGACCCTTCTAGATACTACTGCAGGTGAAAGTGGATGTGAAAGTCCACCCTAGACCGGAAACTCCTCTTGACATGCAGGAGACACAGAAGAATTGTCTTTGAATATGTTCCACCCTGACTTTCTGTGCTTGGAGCACTGCAGCCACATTGATGAGGCTAGTTAAACAAAAAGAAAATTAGAGCTCATATAGACATGGAAATAAAATTAAACAAATGGAATTCTATATATATTTTTTCTGGCTCTAAGCACAATTTTTATCTCAAGAGAAAAAGTAATTCAATTTACTTTAGATATAGTTTTAGCTGTTCTGAGTGCTCAGAGTTTTTACTTAAAATGCTCAGCACTGTTCATTTGTGCACAAATGCACTTGAGTTCATTTTAATTAAAAAACAGCTTTAACAATTGGTTTATGCTGTTGAAAAAAAAAATTTGCTTTTTTCCGTAGGATATTCATGTATTAAACTTGCTGTGTAAAAGTGAGTATATCAATTCAGCAACTACTTTTGTCCAATTCTCTGAGATATTTTAGGGTCGGAACTTCTGATTGCTCAGGTTTCTAAATCTATTCTATTTTAAGGAAATGTTTGCAATAATTTCACAGAATAGAGAATTCAGCCAGTTTCTCATCTATTTAATATTCATAAATTTTTTTAGACAAAAAAGTGTTATTTTCATTGTTCCAATAATCAAAGTTATAGTATTTGAGCACTCAGCTTCTCTCAAGTCTGAACATAAGCACTTCAAAGCACTTCTCTTTACTTTTGTTTGTTTTATGCAGAAGAAAAAACAGTGGGATGATGGATTTATTCAGAAAAAGATTATCTCAGAAACTGAAGCCAGTGATCCAAAGAAACAAGAAGGCTGACAGTGTGAAAGGAGAGAGAGACAGTCCTGCAAGAAAGACTGTGCTCCTGTTCTTCATGTTTCATCCCTCAGGATCTCATTACTTCCCTCCTCTATCACCTTCATGTCAGCGTGCAGCTCTGAGTCCTGCTCCTACCACAGTGCTGCTCCCCTCCACAGAGCAGAGATGTTCCCTTCAGAAGCACTGCAGGTTTGCGGGGTTCAGAGCAGAAAACAGATGGAGTATCAGCTCTCTAGTGTGGCTGAAAGAAGCAGGATGACTAAACTCAGTGCTCTTGGTGCAGAGGAGAGTGGCAAAGGAAGGGGGACGTAGAGGATAGATACAATAGGACCCTTTATGGTGAGATAAATTCCACCCACTGGCTTAACATGCAAAGGACTATATTATTTCCTAGAGACCTCTCTGCAAGTAGATATGTGGGGAATCCTATGGTATGTTTAATTTTGTCAAAGTTTGGTTGACACCAGCTGATGTTTTTGAAGCAAATTATGAAGAAATTCTTTGCTGTGGGTGTGGTGAGGCACTGGATCGGGCTTCCCAGTGAAGCTGTGAATGCTCTGTCCCTGGAATTGTTCAAGGCCAGGTTGGATGGTGCTCTGAGCAACCTGGTCTGGTGAAAGGTGTCCCTGCCCATGGAGTGGGGGTTGGAACTAGACAATCTTTAAGATCCCTTTTGACCCAGACTATTCTATGCTTCTATGAACGCCTGCAAAGCCTTAAAACAACTCCTTCTCTTCCTAAAGACTGGAGAGGAAGACATATATTTTGAGGCTTCAACATCTTATCAGCTTTAAAAATCAACCCATCATGCCTAAGAGCATGAGGCTTTGTCCTGCAGTCTTGAATCTAGAGATTTTGTGGCTATTAATAGAATACATGAAATTATCCTGAAGTTGATGCATGCTCATGGTAAGGAAGGTCTTTTGGTCACGAAAGATTTGCCAAGACCTTTAACAGGCCAAAATAAAATCTCTTAAGTAATAAAGTGCATAAAACATGATAGCAATCTCCTTGGCTCCTGAGACCAGCAAAAGTAATTTCTATTGCTGGGCAATTTTCAGAACTGCTGTGTAGTTTCCACTCTCATTAGCCAGAAGTAGGGAAGAAAGTGTGAAACCATAAAGGAGCAAATCTTTTCACTTATTTCTGTTGCTGCCATTCTCCTCAGTGCTGTTAAAATCTCACATATGAAATTATGTTCCTCTGATTTGACACCAAATTTCTTCCAGGCACTTTTTTGGTGAGTGAAGCTGTTGGGTAGAAAAGGTGTTTGCTCCCTTCATAATCAGTGCAGCACTGATTATGTGTGTAGGTGACATACTTAATCCCATTTTGATTTTTCTGTAATCTTATAAAGCCTAAATAATCCTTGTGATGTTAACATGGCGATTCCAGATTCCCAGCTAATTAAATTAAGACTGTGTGACTGTGGTATTTAAGGCATAGGGACAATTCTCTTGAAATAAATTAGCTGAGCTTTGGATTTGTTGACGCTTAATCAAAATTAACAAATTTCAAGGCTTACATCATCCTAAAAATATTGATCAGTGAAATTTTTCATGCATTTATTCAGAAAGGGTGGGTTAGGTATGGGATTTCTTTCCCTAGAAGGCTATATTACCAGACAGTGTTTCCAAAAATAAAGGATTTCTCTTGGGCTCCTCTGTCCTTCCTTAGTTCTGTGTCACAGCACAGAACTGTAACTTTTTTCTGTTCTCAAAAAACATCTTACAACTCTTCGTGGCATATCTGAGCTGAGAGTTGATTTCTGAGGCTTCTGCCAGAAGATGTTTAATAATACTGTCGCTTCCAGAGAATCCATGCCCTGGCAGGTTCTGACAAGGTGCAAAATATCGGACAGGTGTGAATTTGCCATCTGCACTTCCCCTACAACACTGAGCCAGTGTCTGTAGGAATTAACTAAAGGAAAAGCCTTGGGAGGGAAAGTCACAGTGTACCTTGTTCTTGGAGCTCTTTCCTTGCTGGACAGCAAAACAGTCACAGAGCACTGGTAGAAAGCTGTTTGTCTTTGTTTCCCTTTACAAAACCCATATAACAAATAAAATCTTGAGATTTGTTTGTAGACGTTCAGTGTAGACATTTGATAATACAAGCCCACATAACCATGTGTTGTCCTAGAAGACAGCAGATGAACTTTCTCATTTTGGCATTGCCAGCTTCCAGAGTAGTGTTAGCTAAACCTGAACCAGCTATGTCATAGTGGAAAGGAGCTACAAAAAATTTATCTATTCTTGACTAAGGGGGCTTGTGGCTAGAAAAATGATCTGAGGGTCTAAATATTTGTTTCCTTCTCTCTCTGCTAATAACTCACCTTAGTAGTGAACTACAGCCAAAATCCTTGAGCTGCCTTATTTTAGAGGTTGCTATTCTTAAAAAGTGATAAAAATTTCTTGGCCTCAGGAATATAATACAGAACAGCTAATTTAGGCACATGCAGGCAAGAATGATACACTCAGTAATGCCAACTATTCATTTATCATTATAAATTATGATAGCTAATTCTGAACTGTGAATCTAAGTAAAAAATTTCATATCATTGAAAGTTTTACTTTGTGATAGGGAACAGGAATGATCTGACAGACAGGAAAGCATCTCACCAAACAACTAATTCAGGAGAGCTACATGTCTGTTCACTGGGAATTGAGTGCTTCTTGTCTTTCCCTGACAGAGGGTGCTTTCCAAGAGAGGTAAATATAACATTCTGTTGCACTAGACTAGTAAATAAGAGGCCCAGGAATAGGGAAATAAATCCTAAATATCAGCAAATCGTGAAAAATTAAGCAGTCCTGAACATCAGGAAATTTTTAATGTAAAGCTCATCTAAGTTGCTTTACACTCTCCTGGCCATAAAATTATTTAAAATTTGAGAAGGTGGGAAAGGGAGAGGATTTTCTATTATGAATGATGAAACTAAACTCTTGCACAAGTACTTATTTAGAGCTTAAAACCAAGGGTTTGAAAGGATTTCCTCTCATCTTCTTGGAGGGATATTCTTAGTCTCATCTTTACTTTTGTGGGTAATTCACTGTGCCACAAAACTCTCATAACTACAGGATAATTTAGTGTGGAAGGGTCCTTTAGGATGTCATCTAGTTTGACTTTCCGCTCAGAACAGCTAAATTCCACAGCAGATTGGGCTGCACAGGTCCTGTCCAATAGTGTTTGAGACATCTCCAGTGATGGATATTCTAAAGCAGCTTTGGTAAACCTGTTCCAAACAAACAAAAAAAAAAAGCCCACAAAAATACTAGTGGGTTAAATGATAGGGGATTTTTATTAATGTCCTTTGGCAGTAACTTTTGCAGTGTCTGACCAGTTCTCCTCTCATTTTCTGTCCTACGAGAGGCAGTGAGTTGTTTCCAGATGTGTTAACTCTTAGAAATAGATCAGACTTTTGCAAAACCTCAGCTTCGAGGTCCTTTTTTCCTGTTGCACTTACTTTTAAGGTTATTACGATAGAAAAGGAAATGCCAAACCCCTTGCAGGTAGGTAAACCACTGGATTCAGAGTCATGATGCATTTGTGACAGAGAAGCATCTGACCCCAGCTTTGTGCCAACAAATGACAGTTCCTCAAACATTTGCCCTGTTTATGGGTCACATGGGAAGTTTTCCATGTCAAGGAATCACAGCGCCATGCATAATACCTGCAGGAGAAAAAGGTCAGCATTAGAAACAGGAGTTTAGTATAATAAACACTACAGAACTTAGTGACTTTTAAAGTAAGACCCTCATGAAGAAAAGGATATGTTCCCCAGGAGCTCCTTGATGCCAGCTGTGGCATTAAAGAGAGTTGTTAACTGCCATGTGCAAACTGAACTTTTCCATAGGTCAGACTCTTCTCTGCAGTGCCCAGTGACAGGAAAAAGGGTGATGGGCACAAACTGAAACACGGGAAGCTCCATCTGGATATGGGGAAAATCGTCTTTACTGTGAGGCTGGCAGAACACTGCAACAGGTACTGCCAGAGGGGCTGTGGAGCCTCCTTCACTGGGATACACTGAAACACCCCCTGGATGTGACCCTGGGCAACCTGCTCTGGGTGGACCTGCTTTAGCAGGGGGTTGGACTAGAGGGTCCCACAGGTCCCTTCCAACCCCAGCCATTCTCTGATGTTGTAAAAATTGTTTCCACTTCTACAAAATTAATGTGATTTTTTTCTAAAGATCACCTGTATTCCACCTTCTTGTGCAGGTTTGTCATTTATATTACAGCATAATTTCACTATATCAAACACTAAAAGAAATTCATCAGCTCCATGTTAAGACTGCAGAAAGATTTCAAATAATTTGTGAACCAAAATTTTTCTGTTTCTCTTTGTAACAATTAAATTGATGTTCAGTTTTTACAGGCCATTTTGTAAACAGCTTAACCACCCCCCAGAAAAAAATAAAAAAATACAAACACATTGTGGTTTTATGGGTTATTTTAAGAAAATACTGAATAAGTCTTTTTTCTCATTGAAAATATAGGTAAAATAGCTTCAATAAGATATCAAGTTATATCTCTTTGACTTGTATCTGACAGATAAAATGTGTAAACCTTAATGTCTTCTTCCGGTCACTTGCAACATTTTATTATCTTCTTAAAACATAAATACACCCTACATTATACACCCTACATTATTTTAGTCAATGATGCCTTCATAGAGGAAGAGGGCTTTAATTTTACTTGTGACATGGAGAGAGGCAAAACATCCATTAGCTGAGGACAGGAATCTTTGAATGTGTTTGATTTTTTTTTTTTTTTTTTTTTTTTTTTTTTTTTTTTTTTTTTTTGGTGAACACAACACCCCTNTACAAGCATCCCCATTGGTTTCTGGTAAGAAGTTAAGGCATAGATGGGGAATTTACATACCTGGATATTTTCCAATAACTGCTCTTCCAGTTGAACTATTTTGATGAATAGTTGACTAAAGTAATCCAGCTGAATCTCACTGTTTTTAATTCCTGTTCCCTTGAAGCTGTGGCAAATAAAAAGGAATTATCTCTACACTGAGGCTACACATAAATGTCTTCTAGGGATCGTTATTCCATTTACACTAATGCAAACAGAACAAAAAAAATCTGATGTTGAGGTGTGCTTAATCAGTTATTGTGACAGAATTTTCTTTGACAGCAGTTAGAAACTGTCCTCATCTTTAGGTTTCAATATAACTCACACAGGAAATTAGTATACAGCCTGATTTATGTACAGTGTGATGATATCTTTTGAAGCTTACAAAGTTACCAGGTTGATTAGTAGCTTGAAGGACACTGAGAAGAGGCCCCTGGAGAAACTTTACATGGTTTATGTGTCTCAGATATTGAAAAACCTGGTACAGTACTGGACTGAAAGAGAATCCGTAACTCACAGCCCATGGGGTGGAGCCTGCACTGCCCAGCCTTAACTACTTGAATTTATGCATCCAGTTTAAGATACTCATTCAGGCTCCTTTGAAGAGGAACTGTCACTATCAGGAGCTACTAACCAAAACCTATGATATCCAAGATAATTAGGACAAGTTACCCTCAAGAGGGGCCTGTTTCTCCACACAAGCATTAGAGGGACTGTGAAGACTAGCTTAGACTAGATGTTTAAATTCTGGAAACATTATTTTATGTCAGATGAATCCTAATGTAAATCTAAAATGAAAAAGAACCAAAAAACTAAAACCATAACAAACAAAACCCCACCCCAAAATACAAAAAAATCTAAACCAAAACAAAAGTAAAAAACAACAACTAACAAATAAACAACAACCACAGCAAAAACACAAAACACCCCACCCTAAAACCTAGAGTTAGAATATGTTGGACACACCAATATTCTTAAAATAGTTTCTTTGATTTTGACTAGATTGTACACACTATATTCTTTCAGAAACAATAGAATATATGGTCAATTTCAATTTTCTGCAAGGAAAATAATATTTCAACTGTTAACCTAACTTCATTCATGCATCACCAGAAAATCTATCTGATTTTAAAGCGGAGCAGTGTACACTGAATTAGAGAAGCCAGTGAATACAAGACCAGGTGGTGTAAGTAAACATTATTAACTGTTGATGAAGGTGTATTCCTTTGTAACTCCTGAAGACAAAAAGTTGTTCTGGGCATCTAAGATGAATATTGATTGAATTAACAATTGCTTATAGATATTTTTTATTATTAAGTTGTGTGTAGGGGAGGGATAAATGCAAACACATCCTCCCCACCATAAAAAATTACCCAAACCACAGCAAAAAAACCCCAAGAGCTTCAAAAAGTCTGTGTCTAACCTCTCAGGATCAATTTTAAAGCATGTAATAAGTTAAGTAATTGGTAATTCTTTCCAATCCTACAGAAAAATGCCCCTTGATGCAATTAAATGCCTCAAGATTTAGAAACCCAGACCTACTAGTCTCTTCAACTTGTGACAGCCAGTCGTGTGAGAAAGGTCAGTCATGTAAAAGAAATTAAATGAGTTCTGCAAGGATTTAACTGGAATTGTTGCAAAGCTCTCCAAACAGGAAAGGTGATGACAAGTTCAATCAAAGTCAGATGCAAGAAAAGATGCTTATTAATATCCACATCCCTCGGTCACAAACACCGTGCTCATCTGTATGGCAGGACTGTGTACTTAATGATGTGATCAAAAGTGATATTCATAAGAGAACAATGTGCTCCATCCCACCCCTGCACTATATATTGCATATCCTGCCAGTACTCTGAGAAAGAATATGAAAATTTTCATTTCTGCAGGAGGATTTTATTAAAGGAAGAAATAAATTTATATGAAGTCAAATAAATAGTGTGTTATATGCTGACTATAATGAAGTTACTATTATTTCAGTGTTCAAAATAAAACAAAACACACTTGAGGACCTTTCTGAAGCTTAGTTAACATCAAAGAAAAGTTTTAGCATCAGAAAGGAGAGTTAATACTAGGAATATTAATGACCACTCACTGATTTGAAGAGGCATTTCAGTTGCATTGCATTCTTGTATATGTACTGCATACAATAAAGCTTCACACTTGAAGTGCTCAGAAATGAAGATAGCCAAGTTCATTCACCTAATTACAAATGAGATGTCTTTTGGCAAATTTTAACAAATTTAGGAGTAAAAATCTAGGGGTTCTTCCTATGCTGCTTTAATATTTTTAAACAATACTCATTTCTGGTTCAATAACTTATTGAACAAATAGGCTGATTTATGTTTATTATTCTCTGCTCTGAATTTTTTCACTTTGTAGACAAAGCTAGCTGAATCATAACACACAGAGGTGCAGCTTTTCAAAGCAGAGAAGACAGGTAACACTGGCTGGTGAATGACCTGCCAGCATTAATTGTTTTTATTTCAGCATCTCTGGTCAAGATGCCGGCATTGCTGTGGTAAGTGAGGGACAGACACCCGTAGCAGCAGCTCATATGACAATTGGAAGGGCACTAAGGGAATGAGTGCCCTTCAATGAATGAGTCAAGTCTTCACTTTCCAGCTAAAGAGATGAGTAGAGCTCCCCCAGAGCTGCAAGAAGAGAGACTGGTGACCCAAGAACGCCAATCTATATTACACCCACTGCATGCCAAAGGAGCCTGTTCCTGCTGATCAAGAGCCTCAGCTTGAGAGAATTCATTTACCCAGAGAAGGGCTGACCCACTATTATGGACTATACAAAAAAAAAAAAACCAACAACCCCCCCAAGACCATTCAGAATCCTCATCTCAATTTTGGCGTTTTATTAAATTCAGTAGTTTGACTCATGAAGAGTAAGACAAAAAGCGCTTCCCAGGATCCAAAAACTACTGAAGTCTAGAGCTGATACTGTTATTTCTCAGAAGACAATCACTTTCTAAAGACTGAGGGGTCCAACAATACAGAAGCATTCTTCTTGTGTGCTATTTAATGTAATACACTGCATTCTTGATTTTTTTACCCCATATTTACCCCTTTTTTCACCTGTGTACAGATGGTTTCATAAGATACTTCTCTCCCCCTGTGTGAAATAATGACAAAAGAAACAGCCTCTGAGGAATCAGATCCAGAATTACTCACAAGTGATGGGTGATACTGACCCAGGTATGAACACAGAGGTCAGGAATAACTCCTCAAGTCCTAGTGACACAGACATGAAGCTGAGTACAAAACCCATCTCAGGAGGGCTCAATTTGGTTAGATGATGCTGAAGTAAGTGAAAAAATCATCTAATTATTAATTTCAATAGGTTTATTTCTTCTTCTGCATTTTCTTCATTATTATTGTTACTTGCTTTAAGATTCTGCTTGATTTCCTCTCAACATCTCTACCTACAGCTTGATTGGAAGACAAGAACATGTAATTATTTGATCACTTTTCATTTCGGCTGATTAAATGAAAAAGGAAGTCTTTGCTTGGGTCAAAGGTTATTACAATGCATAATTAATTGTCCAATATCATCATAATCAACAACTTTCCAGTTTCAGCTTCTTTGCATTTACCAAGGGAAAGGCAGCGTTAAATAAAGGTATTTAATCAACGGTGCATGATTTGCCAGAAATGGATTTCTCTAAGGGAGCATTCAAGCAGTTATTAGGAAAGGTGCTGAAGTGAAACCACCCTCCTCCAAGCCAGCTGGATTACACTGGTTTGCAGGGAATGAACTTACATCTTATTGAACAAAACATTTCAGTCACAAGTTCCATCTCCATCTGCTTAATGAATTGAAGTGTCATGAAAATTTGAAGAGGCAGCCCAGGAAAACAGAAATGTAATTTAATGCAACAAGAATCATTTGCTGGCCAAATGTACAGTATTGATGGGATTCCAGACAAAGCATTTAGGTTATGGCTGTTGTTACAGGAAAAAGCATTGAACTTGTCCAGTGAGTCATATGTTTAAAAGAAGATTCTCTGAAAAACATCACAGGAAACTAAATTTCTCACAGGCTTCTAGATGACCTAATTGGCAAAGCAGTAAGTGTGTTTACTTTTAGAAATGGAACTTAAAGGCATCTCTGCATCTTTAATGCAGTCAGGAAAACATATCCTGCATAACTTTCTCAAAAATCACCTAAAATCTGAGGCTGATAAAGATGTACAAGCTGGCTAAGCTCTTCTATAAGTTCCTGTTATTTATCTCATTGTCTCTGTAGTTTTGGATGCAATAACTCAATTTTATGCATCTGGAATATCCCCAGACACCATTAAGTAGACACCCACTCTGTTTTCCTCCTCTCAATTTCCCTGATGCAGATAATATTTTATATGCAACACACACAAACCAGCTTGTTATGTAGCTTCTCTCTCTTTTCTCTTCTTTCCCTCTTCAGAGCACTACTTAGTATGCAAGTGTTTATGTATTGTTTTTACCTGTGCATTAATTGAATTGTGCCCCACTTGCAGTACAGTGTTCAGCTCCAGGAATGTAAGAAGGAAAAGATGTGTCTCTAAACCAAAATCTGATGGAAGTGGGTCATGTACATGATCATCCAGCATGTCCCCTGGCACAGCTTTGGCCTGTGACAACAAACCTGCTCTCCCAATGCCCTCACCTTCTTCCCAGGGCAGCACAAGCCAACACAACACAAACCTGCACAAGCTGCATGTTTGCTACCAAGGTGCGTGGACAAGACCGAGTGCTTTAGGTAGAATGAATTTCCCTCTGGGAATGAAAACTGTGCCACAGCATTTGCCCTCTGTGCCACAGACTGCTTTTATTTGCTAACACGGAAGTAAAGAAATAGCAATTTGTAGGGACCTTTGAATATGATCATAAATAGTGTGATGTGGTGTGTCTGTGAAGATGACATTTTGATCCCATGCTGCAATCTCTCCCTTTCTTCCTTTACCTCCTTTATCAACACAAAGATAAGTAAAATTTATTCAGATCCTTGATTTGCCAGTGATGGAGATCTGTAACTAAATGTGCAAAACATAGTGTAAGATGTAGGTACAAGTGATACTTTGCCACAAAAGACAAGGCCTCCAAGTTTCAGAATTTGTGGAGAGAAAAAAACAAACTAAAAATTCAATGAAAAAGATGGAGACCAACATCATTCTGGTTTTCTTTCATGACAAGGTAATTTAAATAGGCCGCTGCAGTTCTAGTAGAGTGTACTCTTTTCTGCGTGAAAAAACAGGCCCAGAGAGTGCTGATGATGCACAGAATCACAGATTATGTTGAGTTGGTGGCCAGTCGCAAGTGGTATTCCCCAGGACTCAGTTTTGGGGACAGTTCTCTTTAATATGTTCATCAGTGATCTGGATGAGGGGATTGAGGGCACACTCAGGAAGTCTGAAGACAACACCAGGTTGAGCAGGACTGAAACTGAAAGTATTTTCAAGCACTGGAAGAGCTGCCCAGGGAAGTGGCTGATCACCATCCCTGGAGATTCTAGAATCACAAAATCCTATTTAAAAGATGTGGGTAGATGTGGTGCTTAGGAACATGGTTTAGTTCTGGACTTCTTCTTAGATTTACAGTCTGACTGGATAATCTTAAGGGTCTTTTCCAACCTAAATGCTTCTGTGATTCTAGATGATCACTGTAGGTCCCTTCCAAGTAAAATATTCTATTATTCTAGTCTAGTCTAGTCTAAATATGGTCATTTGCATCTTAATAAAAACATAATTTGAGGACTGTCTGGAAGCATGTCAGTAATTTAGAAGGTACTTAGAAAACCTTCAAACCTTTATGGCAGAGAGAGAACTGGGATCTTTACCCTAAGGGTCTGTATGCATATAATGATCTTTCCATTTTCATGTAGTAATTTCATTGGCTCTTCTTTCTTACCTCTAAGGCCTCTTGACCTCTGTAAAACTTTTTTTCCTGAACTTGGGCCTTCGAGTCAAAAGGTTGAGGTAATTTTCTGTGTGCATCCCTGGTTATAATTTTGGAGAAACAGTGAAATGAAATCAATTGTCTAATCCAGTCCACAGTGTGCCAGGTTAGCTGGGGTCTGAATCTACCACGTTCTCCCTCAATCTATGTACCACCTTCCTTACTTCAAACTGGGACAGCAGTTAAGCAATATTTGCATGAATTTCCAGTGCAATCAGAACATAAGCAACTGAATTAACTGTAATAACACTTAATTACGTGCTTATAATGATAAGCATGCCTCAATGCTGCTGTAGCTGAAGACAGTCTGGAGCTCAGACATCAGTGTCTGCCTCTGCCATTCAGTCTGTCTGCTTCGGTTTACTCATTTAAAAGACAGAACCTTTGCCTATATGACAGACAGGCTTATTCAATTAATTTTTTAAGCTGCCAGGGGATTCTTGGATGAAAATCATTATAATGCAAAAATAGAAAAATTCTTTTTATGTAATCCTTTGGTTTTCAAATGAACTCGGAAAGAACATTCCATGTTCAGATAAAAGCTGAATGAGTATAATTGTAAATGGCCAAAAAGCCCAGTACTACAGAACAATTTCTTTAGCATGATAATACCTAACAAAACTTCTGAAATCTTTCAATTAACTCTTTCCTGTAGAGAATACCTGAAGCTACATGCAATGAGCAACATAATTAGTCTGTGATGAATACAATTTAAATCCCAGTAGTTTAGTTAATATTTAGATATCTGGAGAAAGATTCAAGGGAGGTTTATCTGTTTGATTGTTTGTTTGTTTGTGGTAAAAACCTATTCGAGCTGTCAAGATTTTAAAATCACCCTCTTCGCCCCCACATGCAAATTTTATTTTTATTAAAAAGTTTTCTGCTTTTAAGGATTGAATTTATATAAAAAAAAAAAAGAAAAAAAAAAAGAAAAAAACAACCAAAAATACCTGTATATAAACTGGTGGATTTACACCATAAGAATTACAAATCCTTTATGATTTGTTAGAATCCTTTAGATTCTGTTAAAGTTATTTCCTTATTGGTCTGTCAGTTACAACACCAGGATTTCTGTTTGCAGCTTAAAGATATTTCATAAATGGTAATTTACCAGTATAGTCAGAGTGAAATCTTGGATTTGCTCCTGTTTTATCACAGAATATGACTCTGAGTGAGTTTTCTTTCCTTGCCTTTCTGAAGAAAGAAATTAATCTCTCAATGTCAAATACCATAATATCTGTCATATACCTTTTATCATTTAGAGAAATCAAGGACTCTTACCTACTCTTCATTCTTATTTGTGAAGTCAATACAATTTCCCAGTGGTGTACAGTAACTTAACAGGAGATTATGGATGTTTATATAAACTTCTGCAGGGTGGATTTTTTTTTTCCTTAGTGTCATTTCATTTATTTATTTAACATTCTTGTGCTTCTGTAAAATTTCCCACCTCAAATCATCAGGTTCTTGCACATACCTACTTTTTGTGCCGAGAGTGTCAGAAAAAATAGTAAAAAGCAACCCAAACCTTTCTTTTCACTGGAAAGGATGCACACTGCATGGAAATACATTCAGAATATACATTGACAACATTAAGTGTTTAAGCCTCAAGCTTCCACAATTTCATCTTGAATATGTCACACCTCTAATCAAGGCAATTCAAATCTCTGACTGTAACACAGGATAATTTTTGATTGAACTAAATACACCTAACAGCATTAGCAATGACTGTATAAAGTGACTCTTCTGCACTGCCCCTGGTGAGGATTTCTTCCTCTTTTGAAAAAATAAATTGATAATAGTACTCATCTTTTCCTTTTTTTGTTTTCTTACCTGTTTGTTTTCTGGCAAACAAGTTCATATAAGCAAAACCTTGCAAACAGTTAAGGCATTGATTAAGACATATCATATTTAATGCCTCCATCTTAATATTTAAATGGAATTCATTGTCACATATATTTTCAGTTATCTTTAAGAGATTAGCCAAAAATAATCAGTACATAAAGAAGTTTCCAAGCAAGAAAGATTGGAAGACCCTATGAGAATCATTAAATTCCTTTAAACTCTGGTTTTGTTTCCTGTTGGGTTTGTTTGGGCTTTTTTTTTTTTTTTTTTTTTTTTTTTTTTTTTTTTTTTTTTTTTTTTGGGGTTTTTTTTTCAAAGGAAAAAGAAAAATTTTTTCTTTTTTGTNNCAAAGGAATAGGAAAGCTTGTTTCTCTTTTGTACTTTTGGGGAGGTTTTTAGGCAACAAATAAGAAGCTGCTTAAAAATGTAGAGATAACACTGCTATGGAGCGTCATCTCCCAGAACTACAATGCAGAAGAAAGGGACATGTAGGACTTTCAAATTCCTGACAATTGCTGCTTAATAGGAATGATGGCCCAAAGCTATGTTCTTGCTTCTCTACATAACACATCTCCAAAATGCTTTAGATGACCCAACTCTTTAAAGTTACTCTTTATCCACATGAAGGTATTCCAGCACGGTTAGGACTGATGAAGTTCTAGATGTATAAAATGCATTGCAAACACTGAAAGGTTTGTTGTGATGACTGCCATTCCTTGCAAGAGAGCATGTACTCCTCCCATAATCCATTTTGTAACTACTGGTAAAATTCCAGACCAGCAATATTTAATGTGCTACCTGAATAATTGCTCTGTGTGCATGAACCTCTGTTCTTAATGCTATGGTGTCATGGTGAAATAGAAATTTAATCTGAATGAGGTCTGATCACATAATCACATATTTTTCAAATTTTTCAATGTGTACGAATGGTGTTTATGCCAAGATAAAGCATTTTGCTGACTCCCTATAATTATAGATATATATTAATAATTAATGAAACTTTGATTTTACTATATCATATCCAGATCACTGGAGTGGGTTTAACTGATTTTTCTTTCCATGTCCATATGCAATGCTGGGGCTGGAGCTAGGGCTAAGTAATTCAGGCTTCCTTTAAAGCCAAGAAAGTGGAGTAAGTATCTCAAGGCCACAATTCATCTGATTTGTTATGGAAGTCTACTTTAGCATGAGATTGACTTCACCAATCATGTCTGTTTCTCTTGACCGTGAAGGAGAACCCAGGACTCTGATCTATTTATCTATAAGGTTCATATATCTTTGGTCAATTGAATCCCACATCAACCTTATTATTGGGGCTTTTTTCTTCCCCACTACCAGACATCAATCATTCCAGAGTGACATGTGTCATTAATTCAGGTATATCTGCACTGCCAGTAAAATAGGAAAACTTCAAAGCAATCTAAAACATTGAGAACATATCTAGATCCATCAGCTAATCAATGAATGGAATAAATGGTTTGTGATTTATAGTGTTTTCTTTCTTCCCTAACTTCTGTTAGAAAGGAAACCTTCTTTTTAATAATAAATAGAGACAATTGCAAAGCATCATGTTAAGCACATAACATTTCCCAGTGAAAAAGGAAGACAGAGGTTATGTTTTGCTACCTGGATTCCCACTTCACTCTGCTTTTTTGTTGTGTAACTATTATAAACTTGGTATCTTACTGAATATCTCCAGTTCCACTTACAGAGATATTGAAACAAATAGTGATTAAAACAAGTTTTAGCAGGGCTAGTAGTCAAACTTCTGTGACTTGCCAGCCTTCCATCTTGGGCTACACCATCAAAACCATAATCCAGTTTTGAACACAAGTGTATCTGATAAAAACTACATCAAAAGACGTGACCAAAGATATAAGCTTGAGTTTCACAGCTGCTGTGTGTACTGGATGGAAAATGTTGTCTTCTCAACCAGAGAAGAGGACCAAGCACTGGGATGCTTTCTGGCATCCAGATCCTAAGTGCCTGCTAGCTCACATCATGGATGACGTGGTGGAATGAGGAGCTGCTGGCACACTGGGAATATAGCAGATCAAGTTTCACAGTCCTGATCCTAAAGAAGTTTCAGTTTAATGTGCTCTGTAACTGAAATGTTGCCAAATGCATCAAGAATTGGCTTCAGGGAGAAATGTTGCCCCTGATACTGTCAGAGAAATATATACAGGTACTCAAGCACTAACTGTCCTGCCTCTTTCCACAAGGTCTTATGATGAGGATGCTAAAAGGGTGCAGGACAGAGCAATACTCTGTCCACCTAAACCACAGCCTTAATCTATATTGTGATGACCCCTGACCACTTGGATGCCCTTGTGGGGGTCTGTAATGGTTTATCCCATGAGTCACTTATAGGTAAATACATACAGGAATATGCACAGGAATCTTTCTAACCCAAATATGCTCCTGAGATATGAGCTCAGGATATTTCCTTTACCTATATTAGGATAAACCCAGAACCTATTTTTTTTTTTTTTAAGTAGCAAATAGCACCAAAGCAAACTAATATTCAATAATTTATCTACGTTAGAGGTCTGAGTAAAACACAGTTTGTGCCACTGTGGATTTTTTAGTTAGTACTTAAATGAGTTGCTGTAGTTAAGGAATTGCCAGGTAATGTCTTAATTCATTATGGACTGTAAGATAAAAGCTTATTTGATGGATGAATCAGAACAGCTTCTTAATTAAAAGAATATAAAAAAAGAAGAGTTGAACTGGAAGAGCTTTAACCTTTATGGAATTGGGCTTTTGTTACTTTTTCTACATTCGTGACTAATGAGCTCTTTCTTGAAAAGATGAGGGTTTTTTAGAGATCAAAAGCTGTATTTATGAAGACCTTTTGGTAGAAAAGGGGAACTAGGAAGACAGAGTGTGTAAGTGAACTATGTACATGCATACCATTAATAGTATTGGAATGGTTACTTAAGTACAGGAGGGATTGCTAGACTATGTTTATAGAGATGTTTAATTAATCAGTTGTTATAAAGACACAAAAGAAATGGAAATTGCCTCAGAGCAAACAGAAGTGCAATCTGAGGGCAGAACTAATAATTTAATCTGATTTAACATCAGCAGTGATTTTGGAATTCCACACAATGATTTTTCCATGATGTCAGATATCAGAAAATTACCCTGCTTTAGAAAAGGCTTTTTACCTTGAAAGAAGTAGTGGTGAAGGGAGAATTTAAGCAGTCCTTTACTAAATGTCATTTATGCGTCTCAGCCATGATGTGAGTGCTTATTTCCATTTTGAAATTTAATGATTTTAACTATTGGAGGCTTGATTTTATTGTTACCTGCTTCCAGCTATGGAGTTAAAGGACACTGTGGGAGAGATACAGATGCCTAAACATAGATCCCTATCATTTAGGATATTCAGTGTCGCCACTGCCTGCTGTTGTAGACCAGCTCAGGTTTCTTGGAGGCCCTATATCACACCTTTCACTAGGATGTTTTGGATTACAAAACATTGTACTACACTTAGATAACTGAAACAAACTCTTCATTATCTAGATGAAGACCATCCTGTTCCTCAGAACCTTTCTGTCCTTCAACTTCCTGTAACCTTAACATTTATAATTAAAGCTCGTTTTTCACCAAGCCTGGTCATAAGCTGCTGTTCAGTAGTAGATGGGTTCATACCTCTTGAAATCCATGTGCATTTCCTACAAGGAAAATTCTGCTCTGAAGTGTAATGACAAGCTTATTGCAAACAGGGTAGAAGAAATCTCATTTAAATTTCAACAAAAGGAGGAACTGAACCGGTTCTTGCTTCTTGACATCAGATCAAAAAGATTAATTTTATGTTTGTGGAAGCAACGATATGAGGGGGTGTATGATGTGAGCTAAATGCATAGCAATAGAATAAACCAAGAGATGATCTTGGACACTGGGGCTTCGTTGTTCTTACCACTACACTGTCTTACCATGTTCACACTGTCTGTGGCATCACTGTGACATCTGCAAACTGAGACTGTCTCAGACAGATCACAGATATGGTTGGAGATAAGGAAGTCCAGTGACCAGACCCATAGAGTCATAGAATCATAGAACAGCTTGGGTTGGAAGGGACCTTAAAGATGATCCAGTTCCAACTCCCCTGCCATGGGCAGGGACACCTTCTACTAGACCAGATTGCTCCAAGCTCCATCCAGCCTGGCCTGGAACAGTTCCAACAATGGGATGTCCACCCTCTCTTTGGACAGCCTGTTCCAGTGCTTCACCACCCTCACAGTAAAGAATTTCTTCTTAATATTTAATCTGAATCTACTCTCTGACAGTTTGAAGCCATTTCCCCTTGTCCTGTAACGCCATGCTCTTGTAAATCCCTGTTCATCTTTCTTGCAGTTTCCTTTGGGTACTGGAAGGCTGCAGTTAGATTACCCCACCCTTCTCTTTTCCAGGCTGAACAATCACAATTCTCTCAACCTTTCCTCAAAGGAGAGGTGCTCCATCCCTCTAATCAGCTTGGTGGCTTCCTCTGGACTCAGTGCAAGACGTGTCTGTTCTTTCTGTGCTGGGGGCCCCAGAGCCGGATGAAGTACTCCAGGTGAGGTCACGTGAGAGTAGAGTACTGGGGCACAGTCACCTCCCTAATTTTAGAGATTTAGAGAAACTAGCAGTAAGGAAATTGGCTTTGTCTCCTATGAGCCGCTATGTCTGAGACTCTTTCTAAGAATGCTGAGACTACTATAATAATATCTCGAGACTCAGATTTTTCTAACTCATATGAGCTTCTGAAGTAAAGAAATTGCTGGGGGATCCTTCCAGAGCAGACACTGACACTGAAAGATGCCCTTCACCATTTCAGTACCCAGTCTGTGACCTCAGATTAGAGCAGATACAGAGAATGCCTGTGTCAGGAAAGGACCAAACCATCTGTGATCTTAAGTGTCACAAGCCCAAGGCTGGTGAATGGCAGTAATCATCAGGGAACAGTGATGTCTTAGCTGAAAGACTGCACACAAAGCCAAGTGGTCAAATTACTTTGCTAATACAAGGATGAAAATAAGGTGGAGTTTTGTTTGTTTGTTTGTATTTGCTTGCTGAAAATCTGGAACAATTTAAGACTGCCTAAGATACTGCTATGCTGGGGGAAGTGAAACTCAAAAAGTGAGAAAATCCTTGTTTTCAGTCATTATGGAATCATCTTTTGGACATTGTTTGATGGTGAGCCAGCAGGGGTTGTGAGTGTTGTTTTCAGCACAGCTCCTGCAGAGCTCCAGGCTCCTTCAATGAGCATATCAACTCTCAGAATTTGTTCCTGTATAAAAACAGATTGAAACTTTCTGTGAGCAAAGAATCAGCATGTATCAATTTACATTTTCATCAATGAGGAGGTGTTTCATCCTTTAACTTATGCCACATTGCTGTATTATAAACACAGGCCCTTGTTGTGTGTAGACAGCATTAGGCTGTGATGCCGTTTAAAGAAGAAATGTTATCCTGTTTTTGAACTACAAAGCCATTCATATTCCTTTTCAGCTGATAAACTCAGTGTCATTTAATTTAGCAGTTGCTTACATAAGAGGAATAAAGAGATATTGAATATCTGTAAGATGAATACCCTTCCATTATTTTTTATTGTTTCTGAGATTGTTTTATTTTTCTTTTCACATATGGGACACGATCAAGGGAATTAGCCAGGGGAATCAAAGTATTATTATTGGTTAATATTGTTGCTATTTGTATTACAGCAACACATAAAGGAACATAATATTGCTAAGAACACTGTAAAGGACTTGCAATCTAAGTAGGCAAAATGTGCTCATCTTGGTTCAGTTTGAATAAAGGACAAGCTACTGAGGCACAGAACTAAACATTAATGGGAGCTGGTTTATAACCTTTCCTGCTTCAAGAGAGATTTAATCACCTTCCCTCTGTCAAAACAAAGGAAATGTTGCAAATTGTATTTAGCAAGAAATACATGGGCTNCAAGCTCCATCCAGCCTGGCCTGGAACAGTTCCAACAATGGGATGTCCACCCTCTCTTTGGACAGCCTGTTCCAGTGCTTCACCACCCTCACAGTAAAGAATTTCTTCTTAATATTTAATCTGAATCTACTCTCTGACAGTTTGAAGCCATTTCCCCTTGTCCTGTAACGCCATGCTCTTGTAAATCCCTGTTCATCTTTCTTGCAGTTTCCTTTGGGTACTGGAAGGCTGCAGTTAGATTACCCCACCCTTCTCTTTTCCAGGCTGAACAATCACAATTCTCTCAACCTTTCCTCAAAGGAGAGGTGCTCCATCCCTCTAATCAGCTTGGTGGCTTCCTCTGGACTCAGTGCAAGACGTGTCTGTTCTTTCTGTGCTGGGGGCCCCAGAGCCGGATGAAGTACTCCAGGTGAGGTCACGTGAGAGTAGAGTACTGGGGCACAGTCACCTCCCTAATTTTAGAGATTTAGAGAAACTAGCAGTAAGGAAATTGGCTTTGTCTCCTATGAGCCGCTATGTCTGAGACTCTTTCTAAGAATGCTGAGACTACTATAATAATATCTCGAGACTCAGATTTTTCTAACTCATATGAGCTTCTGAAGTAAAGAAATTGCTGGGGGATCCTTCCAGAGCAGACACTGACACTGAAAGATGCCCTTCACCATTTCAGTACCCAGTCTGTGACCTCAGATTAGAGCAGATACAGAGAATGCCTGTGTCAGGAAAGGACCAAACCATCTGTGATCTTAAGTGTCACAAGCCCAAGGCTGGTGAATGGCAGTAATCATCAGGGAACAGTGATGTCTTAGCTGAAAGACTGCACACAAAGCCAAGTGGTCAAATTACTTTGCTAATACAAGGATGAAAATAAGGTGGAGTTTTGTTTGTTTGTTTGTATTTGCTTGCTGAAAATCTGGAACAATTTAAGACTGCCTAAGATACTGCTATGCTGGGGGAAGTGAAACTCAAAAAGTGAGAAAATCCTTGTTTTCAGTCATTATGGAATCATCTTTTGGACATTGTTTGATGGTGAGCCAGCAGGGGTTGTGAGTGTTGTTTTCAGCACAGCTCCTGCAGAGCTCCAGGCTCCTTCAATGAGCATATCAACTCTCAGAATTTGTTCCTGTATAAAAACAGATTGAAACTTTCTGTGAGCAAAGAATCAGCATGTATCAATTTACATTTTCATCAATGAGGAGGTGTTTCATCCTTTAACTTATGCCACATTGCTGTATTATAAACACAGGCCCTTGTTGTGTGTAGACAGCATTAGGCTGTGATGCCGTTTAAAGAAGAAATGTTATCCTGTTTTTGAACTACAAAGCCATTCATATTCCTTTTCAGCTGATAAACTCAGTGTCATTTAATTTAGCAGTTGCTTACATAAGAGGAATAAAGAGATATTGAATATCTGTAAGATGAATACCCTTCCATTATTTTTTATTGTTTCTGAGATTGTTTTATTTTTCTTTTCACATATGGGACACGATCAAGGGAATTAGCCAGGGGAATCAAAGTATTATTATTGGTTAATATTGTTGCTATTTGTATTACAGCAACACATAAAGGAACATAATATTGCTAAGAACACTGTAAAGGACTTGCAATCTAAGTAGGCAAAATGTGCTCATCTTGGTTCAGTTTGAATAAAGGACAAGCTACTGAGGCACAGAACTAAACATTAATGGGAGCTGGTTTATAACCTTTCCTGCTTCAAGAGAGATTTAATCACCTTCCCTCTGTCAAAACAAAGGAAATGTTGCAAATTGTATTTAGCAAGAAATACATGGGCTCTCAGGACCCAATACAATCCTTACCCAAATGATTCCTTAGATATTAATTTATGTTTTTTCACTGATATCTGGTTTTGTGTAATGCATTAATGGATTGATCCCCTCTGCCTGTTGGTCTTTCAAAATAGTCCTCAAGGATATGTCCAGGCTTAATGAATACACGATGCAAAAACCAGCAAAACCATGCTGTATTTAACTGACTTTACATTAAATAGACAAGAGCAAGAACTCTGCCATGGCCCCACTGCACATATGTGATTTTTCTCTATGCTTTGGCGTTATATTCAAGGGCAGAGACTGACCTTCCAGAGAGGGGAAATGACAGGGCAGACATGGAATCAGTGTCAAATCTAAACAGTGTCAAAGCTCAGATCTGTTAACCACTAGTCAAGTACTTTAACCTTATGTCCTACTTACATAGCTGATCTTATATATCTGGCAAAAGATGCAGTGTGTCAGCTGTAATAATAATCCTAAATATTTACTTCAGTCATGCTTAACACTGCCAAACTCCTTCATAGCCGTAGGGCCACGATGTGATTTTTCCTGGGATTTGTCCATGTTTTTCTGCCATGTAGACTATGACCAAAGCATAAATACACTTGCACTCATGGTTATTTCTCCTGGTTTTAGGAATGGCCTTGGTTTCAGAGCACCTGGCTTTGGATGTAACTCAAACCTTCGATCTACTTATGCTAAAGATTCTTATCATCCTTAATAGCTTTGTGCTCACTACCCCTGAGAGGACAGGAGTCTGTTATTTTTGTCTTTCAGATGAAAAATGGAGCTATAGAAAAAGACAGAGGCAGATACCTAAAATTATTTGTGCTTTTCAGTCCTCACTGATTTCTGTAGGTGTCTATGTAAGTGTTAAGTGTACACCAATCCTTTGGCACCTGTCAAGGAATGAATATGTTTTTACTAACTTTGTCTTTCAGGAATGAGATCTGCAGCTTAAATTCCCTGTACAGCCAGGACACAGAGAGAGAAAAATACTCTTAAATTAATGGGTTTTTTTCCCCTATTCTAAGACTGCTATGATGAATTATCCAGAATGGGCTCCTAGACATGCTTCTATCTTTCCATCGACTATAGATACATTTTGCATGGCCAGTATATTAAATTAGGTATCCAATTTTAAATGGTGAAAGTTGGTTCAGATGAATCCTACTCTTATTTAGCATTTAAAATGTCTCTCAAAAAATTGCCACAGGCTGTAGGAGAGAACGGAACACAGATGTCTCAGATCATGATCATTTGTCTCAAAACACTAGACCATTCTTATTTCTGAGGAAAGGCTTGCTGAGCCTATTTGTTATGCTTAAAGCCAATATGATTGTATACCTCACTGGAAGAGTGCTGTTATGAATCATTAAGATAATGGTGCAGCTTCTTCTTGGAAGGAATACAGATAATATTATGAATGTACTCATGAAACACTAGTGTTTTGGGGATGAAACTACAGCTGTAATTAAATAAATAATCGCCTCTTTGATACTACTAAGTGACAGTTGATATTTCATTCCTGAAGTTGTGCTGCTACAGACATGGGCTTAGCAGTTAAAATGTTGTGATTTTTAATTTTTTTTTAAANATTCATAATGGGCAAAAATAAATATAAGTAACACTTTGTTCTATTGCCTGGTCACAGAGGTGGGGCAGGATTTATTATTCCATTTATTGTGAGGCCTTCTTCTGAGATATTCAGAACATTATTATTTATCTGTGGTCAGAAATACATTATTATTTTTTCCATATATACTGACCAATGTTAATCACACACTGCTGTCATTTATGGGTACCTACATGAATCAAAAATTGTTGAAGGGTGATAGAAAAGTGTGAACTTACAACCCATTCTGAGTCCAGAAATGAGTATTCAGATCTTATTTTCTTGGCCCTTCCTGCCACTGTTCCCCTCAACAGTTTTATAAGACAGGTTTAATGCTATTATTTATTTATTTATTTATTTGTCTACTTACCTTTAATAATTTGTTTATTTTTAACTGCCTCTTTCCTCCACCTTGCCAACACCAACAACTGACATTCTTAACTTCATCAAGACCAGGATACTCCCTGTCATTACAATCCATGCAGTGCTGATTGGGAAGAGGAGGGAATAAGAATGCCCTTACTCTTTACTACATCAGGTTCAACAGAGACTGTAGGGTATTTTCCAAAGGGAAAAGCACTGAGGGCATTCTGATTCACCCTGTTGCTGTACAAAGAGGTGACACATCTTCTCTATATATAGCAAATTGCTCTCCATTTTGGATAACTGTTTACAAATTTTCTTTCTTTGCCACTATGGGGTCTAGATGTTTACCACAAGACAAATATTAAATTAAGTTACTGGTAAGATCTTGAAAGGCATTCAAACCACTCCCATGTATGAGGGCAATGGCCTCAGAGTTAATGGAAATCCATTTGGCAATTTTTGCTTTAGAATATAATTTACCTGCCTTAACTTTGTCTAAAAATAGATATCTAATCTAAGTTAATCATTTATCTATAGTCAAAGGAAAGAAATACTTACTTCTGGGGAATGAGTCATCCTGTCCTAGGGCAAATAAATCATTCTGTATATGTGCTGATTTTTTCTTCATTGAATATAATGAGAACCTAGAAATATATATTAGGTTATATCTTTAACTCACACATAATCAAAATTAAGAGAAATTAATCCTGCATGAGATCAGATGGGGCTAAAAGATCCTATGCTATCTTTAGTTCTGCAGCTCATGTAGGACAATTCCCTTGTCTTTCACTTCACTGAATATGCAAGATTTAATCTCCAGAAACCAACTCATTTACAGCTGAACTGTGAGGAACTTGGGAGCCACTGTGGATTTGAGAGCTGGGCAGCATCCTGTGTGCCTTTTTTAGGCAGAAAACCTTCTAGTCTCTCCAGTCTTGAGATCAAAGAGCTGTGCTTTTAATCAGCGGTGACAATAGCAAGAGGTCATGAAACGATTTTTAGAGAATTACTTGATCTTCATGGAGCTGGAGAGTTTGTGCACCAGTATGAATATTTTCTTCTCAGGGTTATAGGTTTGAAGTGTACGCATCTGAAATCCCTCCAAAATTATTGGCGTTTGGATGAGTAATAGCCTGTTTCTTTAACGACACTTCATGCTAAATTTTCCTGCAATTATTGAAGTCATCATTAGCCCTAAAGACAGAAGACCAAGTTTACATGGAGAAAAAAAGGCTTGCATATTTCTCACTTGTGAAAAATGGTCTAGTAAAAGACATTATCACTATCCAAGGGCCTCACCTCATAGAATTCAAACTCAGTAGTGATGTTTCTATTGAGAGTTGCATTTAAAGCCCACTGGGGCCAAAGAAAGGACTTTTGGAAGTTTAACATGCTGCTTCTGTGCTGCAGGAGATTTTCACTAAAAATGGCTTGTCAGAAAATCCTCAAACTTTTCCCATGTCTGAATGCTGAACTCCAAATGCAGTGAAATCCTCAGTCAGGTTATATAGCCAGGCAGGACACAAGGGAATAATATATCAAAAGAGGTGATTCTCTTCAGCTGGAAGCCAACCTACAAGAAAATGCAGAAGGCAGACCTGGGGTAAAATATTTAGCACCATGGAGAAGATCTGGTTCATCTTCCTATATGAGCTGTCCCCTGGGAGCAAAAAGAAAGAAAAACTGCAGTGAAAGGGATAGAATATGTACAGATATCAAAATGAGCTTCGCCATGAACGGGTCATGACCTTCTCTGCCTAAACAATTTTTCTGTGTTTAGACATGAAGGTGCCTGTAGAGTGTCTTCTTGTTTTCAGCAGGAGGTGAAATATGTGGGAAGGAGTCATTGAGCAAATGGTTTAGGCACCTAAGCAGCCATGTGAGGTGTTGCTGAGTATCCATGTGCTTTTCCCATTATTTTTCACTAGCAATTAGATAATCCAGCCAACAAGTATTTCATCTGAGCTAACCATAGCATCCAGCATCCGTTCCTTGGTAAGCTTCTGCTAATAAGGATTAGTAGTCATCAGTCAAGGATGACACAATTCTCAGTATGTAGGAGAAACAGAGATCTGCCTGACTGCTCAGCCATGCCCAGAAACCCAAACAGGCATACATTTCCCATTACTTATGACTTCTGAGCCCCTGTTCTTGACATAGGCAGTGTGTCATGCTGTGAAGAGATAACTTGATTTAATGATTTATTATAAAAGACTAATGTGAGAGTCTTACTGTGGAGACAGAGAGGTGCTCTAAAAATCATATGTTTTCTGTAACACTTTGCCTAGTTTAAACTTTGGGATTTGCATTTTTAATGCTTTTAAGTGTGACCCTAATTCACTTCCATGGTACTTCAGGTTTTTGGAAACCACTGATGAACTTGGAGGTTTTATTTTTTTATGTTTCTGTTGGTAGCTGCATTTTACCTATTTGAGAAATTTTTTTAGCTCCCAACTTTTTGACTAAAACTCCAGAGATGCTCTGCCCTCTGGGTAGGTTGAGGGAAGGTTGGACCAAGGCTTTTTCAGGACAGAGGGTGCATAAATCTGAACGGAATGACTTGGAACTGCCTGAGGTACCTGTCAGTGTGTTCTTGCAAAGGAGGGTCTAATTACTGATGTCAGTTGGTCTCCGAAAAGGTTTGTATGTGGTCCATGAAGCAAGGAGGAGGGAGCTGAATCTGGACCAAACACAGCAGATGATTCCTTTTATGTTTTCATATGGCAGTGCTTGGCAACACTGTTAAAACGGAGAGGCTGACAGCGGTTCCAATATAAAAGCTTATTTGCACGGGGATTCATCAGTTAAGTCTTTTAATTTGCCTCATACTCATATCTGGCACTTGGTAGTCCCTGTCCTCTTTTTCCTTCCCCTCCTGAGGTGTTTTTTTCTAATTTAATTTAAATTTGCTTGACTGCTTTATTGAGGGAGGCTATTATATTTTCATGCCAGCAGTTGACACGGTGAGGCTGTTTTGCAAGTTATTTTCACTCTCAGGTGTCTGTACCTTCTTAAATTTACAGTCCCCTGACATGAAAGACTTGCTTTTGCACCAAAGTGATGCTTGGTGACTTTCTGTGGAAAAATTTTGGCTCCTCTACAATTCAGCTCCTGCCTTATCACCTTGTGCTGTAGGTGGACAACAACAATGCATCACCAAAAGTCCCTACATTATGGAAAAGGAGAAACTATTTAGCAAGTGTTTGAGTTCAATAAAGTTCTATAGTTCACCAGATAAACCAAACAGTTGCATCGCTAAATCGCTAAATTGAAGTGTTGGCCAAATCAAAAAAGAAGGGGCTGGGAATAGGTGATGTCTTAAACCAGCTCTGCTGCTGAAGAAAATATATGTTGACCTGCCCCTTAAGCATTCTGTGTATCAGGGAGTTTTAAAAACAGCCCTGAGTCTGCTGTTAATGTCTGCCTGAGGACATAAATTCATGTGCTCCAGACCAAACTGTGAAATTGAAAGACAGTAAGTGAAAGACAAATGTTCAAATGTTAATTGAGTACTTAAAAATAACACCTCAGCCTCAGAAATCAATTTTCTGAGGGAAAGAGGAAGAGTAGAACATAGTTTCCAATTAAAAATAGGAGCTGAAAATCTGAAGATACCCAAACCTGGAAAATGGAATTAAAAATTAGAAGGTAGACAATTACAATTAAATTTAATTTAAAAACCAAAAAAGCTGTCCTATGCAGACTATGTTTTTAATTGCTTGAACTGACCTTTAAGAAAATACTTGAGACTTCACAAGTAACATGTAAAAGTCTGAGTTATGTCTGTGGGAACCAGAGCAGTCCTCCACATGACTAGAACAGCCCACAGACACTGCCCTCTGCCAATACACCAATGGGCATCCTAAACATTCATGCCACTTTACATCAATTCTGACACTACTGGTAGACACCCCAAAGTGAATTAAGGACAAGGTAGCAAGTTTAACTTGAAATTCATTTGCTTTTGTCAGTTCACATCAGATCCTTAATGTCATCTTCACAGACATTTCATCTTTAATATTAATGATCTCTGGAGCACCATGCTAATGTATTCTGTGAGCTTCTCTGATAATTTAAGACCATTTCAGATACCAAAAAAACCCAAATCATATTTATCAGTGTAAGTATAAGGTTTGTTGAAGGTATCGTTAGAACTTTATGTGGTTTTATAATCCCTGCATTATTGACATCAACGTTTCATTTGAGGAAGGAGTTGCAGTTAGAGTGTGAACTGTATTTGTTAAAAAATGAGATCACTTCTGATCTCCTGATGCTCAGGGTGGTCAGTTAGGAAACTGCAGTAGTGGTTTCCTCTTTCCATTGGTTGCAGTTCTACCATGGACTTTTGCATGGCATTTGTAACTCCTACTATCTATGCCTTTGTGGTTTGTTTGTTTGTTTGTTTGTTTGTTTGTTTGTTTGTTATATATTGGGAAAGACAGAGATGTCTTTAATATCTATGATTACCTTACTCAAGCATTATTCTAACAATTCCTGTCTGTTAGCTGTGGCTTAAAGCCCACATGTTTATTTTCTATTAGTAAATCTTTGTGGCAAAGGAACTGTTTTAAAATACTTTCACGTTTTTGATTGTAGTCTGCCCAGAAAAGGAGTATTTGGACAGGCCTTCACAAACTAGCAACCTCCAGAGAACCAAGCCTGCACACATACATGTTCAAAGTCAGTGTGTGTGTGAACAAATACATACACAGAGCTTTAACCATAAGACCTGCATCCCTTTAACATGAATTTAAAGGATAAATGGTAAATTTTACTATTAGCACCCTTTAATAGCAATTTGCAATAAATTGTCCAGTCTCAGATTAAGTGAATAAGTCTTCATTTCTAAAGATTGAACTAAAATTCATTTAAATCTCTCGAGAGGAATTGGTGATCTTGATAAACACATTGTGGAACATTTATTGAAACAGGGATTTGTTTTTCAATATCTTATTCTTTTTAGCTCCCAGTTTACAAAAACTTTCTCATATGTGACTGTTAATTTATTTGAGTTTCAGCTAGTCCCAGAGAGAGAAAATTGTGTGGGAAAGGTGGCTGATACAAGAGAAACATAAGCTGTAAGGGAAATAGGGAAATAAAGGAGTGGCATGAACATAATTTGTCTCAACTGGGTGTTTCACACCTATTGTAAGTTACTCTGTCTTCTCCCTGACCAAAGCAATAAAGAGCACAAGCCAATGCACTTGCTTATCTCACTCCGATCCAATTCCCCAGCAGGTTGGCTTTAAACTATTTTTACAGCTGATTTCTGTTGCCGCAATGAAAAATCTTGTCCTTTTTGTGTTTCTTCCAACAGGGATTGCACCTGAGGGACTCCAACATTTTCCCATATAACAAAATGACTTAATCTGATGTGTTTTTAATTAAACATGTCCAGTGATAAATTTGGAGCAGGCAAGGTCAGAGAAGCTCCCATCTGTTTTGCAGCTCTGTCCACAGTACAATCTCACAGTCAGGAAAATGCATTTTTCCACCTGCTGTCAGTTCCTTTTTGTGTAATTTTCTTGATTGTGTTGCAAATCTAAGGGAGCTGCCGACCTTTACTCCTTTGGGTCTGGGAAAAGGATTTTGACTGGTCACAGTTCTTCTGCTGTTGCTGGTGGATTGACTGATCAGGTCAAAGCAGGATGACAGCATAAAGGACTATGCAGTGCTTTCTCCCAGGCAGGGAGACTTAGATACTGATAAATATGAGGGGATGGCACCCTGGATTTCAACAGCAGGTAGTTACTCAAGAATATCCCTAATCTATGCTCAGTACCCTCTTGTTATGATGCCATATCACGATGACATCCACACTTCCTTGGCTAAAGGCAGAAATGCCTTTTCTGGAAAGGACTTTTTTTGAGCATCCACAGATGCTCTAGTTATTTCTTTAATTTGTGTTGTCAACATTATTTGGTGGGAGTCTGGGTCATGGAATCACACATTAATTTAGGTCAGGAAAGCCCTCTAAGGTCATTGAGTCCAGCCATTAACCCAGCACTGCCAAGCCTACCACTAAACCGTGTTCCTAAGCACTGCATCCACAGTCTTTTAAATGCCTCCAAGGATGGGGACTAAACAACTTCTTTGGGCCCTACTAGGATTTTCAATGATAATTAAGTGTCAAAATCCATGACTGAAAATAAGGAGAATGAAAAAAAAGTGTTTTATTAAGTCTTTGTTGGGAGGTTTTTATTTTCTCTTGAACATGAGGAAGAACTTTCCTGTGCAGGAGACCCAGCACTGGAACTGTTTGCCCAGAGATGGTGTGGAGTCCCCCTTGCAGGAGATATTCAAGAACAATCTGGACATAATCCTGTTTCGTGTGCTCTGGGATGACCCTGCCTGAACAGGGAGGTTGGACCAGATGACCCCACCGTGGTCGCTTCCAGCCTTACCCTTCCTGTGATTCTGTGTTTTTTGATAATCACTCCTTCGTCAGAGTGGTATCACACTGAAGAAACAAATCCATCAATCTAAGTTCAAGCTTAGGAAAATGCATTGAAAAATATAGTCTAATATTTGGGGTGGAACTTGGGGCTCCTCTGAGGTCAATTTAACAGTACAGATGAGTTCAATTATGCTTTTTCAGATAAGTCTGTGAGTACAGAGGAGGAATCTAGGTGAGGTGAAAGAGATGATGAAAACTATAGATAAAAGAGACTGAGTAAGTGTCATCTGTACTCAAAGTAATTAACAGTTGAGAGAAATTAATTAAGCATAAGTATATGAAGCTTTGAGAGTGAGGTAATGAATAGTAAAATAGTATGATTGAATTGGTATGAGGTTTCCTTTGAAGTAATGTATAGGCAAATATTAGAGGATTCTTATACTAGTAACCCAAGTTTAACCACTTCGTATCTTTTTATATCTCTTCGACACTTCCGTGTTTCTGAAATGTAATTCTCAAATGAACAATTGTAAAGTGGTATATGTAAAACCACTGTCTTTAAAGTAAAAGAAAATGGTGATGATACTCATAAATATAGGAACCACAGAAAACTAAGAAGGGTGATTTCCTCACCTAGTAGGTTTTTTTAATATTTTCACCCCTAAGAATTATGAGCTCAGGCATCACTGTCAAGAGTATAAGAATGCAACAAACTACCAGATGAAAGAAGTAGATTTTTTTTTCACTGATTCTGAACCATCTTCTCTACAGGGCTGTAATTCCTACTCCATTCTAAGGAACATTCACAGTTGAATCAGGACCACCCCTTTATTCCTTTATTTTTCTTTGTACCAGCCAATTACTACTTATGTTAAGATAATACCAGTTTAAAAATATTTAGGTCAAATTCAAGGCTTGTTCACTAACTTGAAGGAGTTGTAACTAACAAGAGATACAAGTCAGTATTACGAGGTTTGGGAGAACTTATTTCACTTCATTTCAATTGTGTAAGGAGACAATGACTTTAAGTCAAGAACAAATGTGCTTATGTTACCCTCGAAAAAAGAGGCTGTTAAAAGGAGCAGACAGTAAATAGCCAGAGGGAAAGAAAGGATAGAGAGATCAAGAATAATGTCAAACATCTACAAAGGAAGATTAGGAGTGGTGTATAGAAAAATAAGGAATAACATAATTCAAACAAAAGAAAAAATACCTAAGCCTGTGAGGAGATTCAGACTAGAAATATTGTAAGTTCAGAGGTGACAGAAGAACCTTTTTTGGGTAGAGAATTTTAAAAATCTGTGTGTACATGGGTCTATGTTTACAGGTATATTTGGAACATTTACATATTTATGCATGTGTAACTATAGTATTGGTCCTATTGCGTATCAATGAGGCCATCCAGGGTGAGCAGGATGCCTTCTCATTCCAATATGTAATATGAGCAGTGGACTGATAGATTTTAGCAGGAGAATTAAAGGTTCCAATCAACTCAAAATAGCTTGGAAACAAAATAAAAATAGAAAGCTACAAAATGCTTAATTAATTTCCATTTGCTCTGGGTATTTCCAAACACCGAACAGCCCAGAATCTGAGTGTTATTGTTGAGAATAGACAGCACTATATATAGTGAAAATCTGACTAAACGGAGTGCATCATAAGAACTCATGGACACGTGTAATTGGAACAGTGATTGTCCCTACTGAGGTCGTAATTTACCATAACCAGGAGGAGAAATGTCTTAAGAGAAGAAAAACAAAAACTGCACCCCAGGATGCTTGATGGATATCATATCAGCAGGGTACACACCAGTGTTCTACTACTCATTAGTTTAGTTTTTGGGTGGAGGAAAACTCTGATTATTCCCCCACATGAAGACTTGGTCAGAAGCAGAAGAAAAGTGAGAAGGAAAAAGGTTGATTTGATCATCTAGCAGTTGGGGGTGCTCTAGGGGTTAAAATCTTGGTTCTACCCCAACTTTAATTGCACACAATACATAGAAGAGTTTCAGCAGGAGATACCATTGGTTTTGGTACATCAGTGAAGGAAATTCAAATTGAAGATGGCTAACAAGGAAGAATATTTAAGCAACCTCTTTCACTTCTGCTTTTTTTAAAGGTTTCTTTGTTGGTTAAAAGAAACATGCTCTTTTCTGAGCCTTCACATCCTACAGCTGGGGTCATAAAGCAATCACAACAAACTCTGGATTAATTGGTTTTCATGAAAGGTGAGAAGGGTTTTTATACTCCAATTAGCTCCCCCTAGTAACAGGATAGTGGCCCTCCACAGAGGATAATACAAATATTAGCATCAGCTGGTGCACCTGAACCTAACATTACTGTGATAACAGTTCAGGATATTGTTCTGAGATCCAGGTGTCTTTAGACAGGAGTTAAAATCCTTGAAAGTTTTTATCTGATATAGATTATGAAATATGGAATGATGATCTAGAAGGATAGTTATTGAAAAAATACTGCGGGAGAGGAAATCTAGTTGATCTTTATATTGTATTTCCTACATTTAAAGGAAAAGCATTATGAAAATTTGTCTCACTGCTTAGCTTTTATGAAATATGAATGTGAGAGAATAAATGCAGATGCACATAAAATAATCACATGAAAAGAAATTTTATGAGCAGCATCAGCTGTAACTGTACTATGTAGTCTTTTCTGTTGCAACCATCTAAGTCCTACATTTTTTTTAAGTCATACAATTATTTTTAAGTGTGTCTCCTTTCAGAGTGATTTATGACACTCAGGTCAAGTAAATTACCTGGTACCACAGGGAAGCCTTCTGCTAAAACAGATCTCTCTCTCTCTTTCTCCCCACTCCAGAGAAGAGTGATACACTGAATTTGAGGTTCCTTTGTTAACCCTTACAGGTTAAGTACTTTATAATTCCTAAGTTGTCAGCCCCAAGTAGCGCTGACAGGAGAACTCAGAAGTGTGGCGTTCTGAAGGCAAGACACACAAGAAGTGCTTCAGTTAAATTATGGTCCTCTCACCTTCTGGTTTAATTAACTTAAAACTACTTAGTGAAAAGCATCTCCAGCTATAACTATCTTGTAAAACCAAGGCATCAAGAGCTAAGTGTCAGACTGCCAGGGCTCAATCCACTGCAACTTGCTAACATATTCTGTGAGCTATCACCTAAACACTCAGGGATTTAGTCAGAACCCTTGTCTGAGGGTGGAAAGGAGAGCACCACTGAACATTTGATCAAGCTAATCTTTATCTTCCCACTGGCTATAAAGATTTACTAAAAATAGAACTATAAAGCTGAGGAGGAAGGTGCTATTTAATCACTATGTTTGCTATCATTCTTACTGTAGTACACAACTGATATCCTTTAGGCTAGTGCTTAAATTCTGCACAAATAGGTCACCAAAAAGTGCTGAGATAGTGTTTTGGTCAGCAACAGCTTCAAAGAATGTTGCTAATAAAATAATAATAATGCAGAGTAATTAATGCAAGTCATGTATTTATATTTCTTTTGCAACACACACACACACAACGCCTACCATGTCTCTGACAAATTAGAAGTAACATCACAAAAAATGTTGATCCTAACTAATCCTTCATCACAATAATAGGTACTCAACCAAAGATGAAGTCTAAACCTGGTGACTATAGATGATTCAGCTGATGACAGAGGAGCCTGCATCAAGGATTTATTTCATGGGCTGCTGAACAGACTCCTTGCCAGCTCAAGGAACCATATAATCTATTCGTACTCATAAATTCTTCAAGCTCCACATAAAATTAATTCGACCCTCCTTTTCCCATAATTCCTATAGAAATTCTGTTCCAAATCTCCTCTTTTCATGTTGTTGGAATATACCTCTAGTTTCCAGCCTAAAATAACTCACAACCATCTTACGATAACTTTTATCCAATACCACAATTCATCTGGCATCATTTATATTAATGCATTTCTCTACCAATCAGTTAAAAAAACAGACCAGTCTCGTTTAGTGTTTAATTCGAGCAATGCTCTCCTCCACTGCAAGTATCGGGGTGTGGCAAGCTGGTGCTATGCTGTCCTGTCTTAGTTGTGAGGTGTCTTTGGTCTCCAGATGGAATTTTTAACAGTGAGATTCACAACCATCAGATGAAGGTTTAAAACAGGAGCTTAAATTTAGTTCTCATATCTATCCTTTACTTCACTCTACCTCTCCTTAAATTAGAGGTAGCACCTAGGGAATGGAAATACAAGGTCTGGATTTGAGAAGCACAAATTTTTGTCATGGATTTTTTTTCTTTTTTTTTACCTGTCAATGGAGGAAGGTACATGGACATGTGGTCTTTGACTTGGGTCTATAATTCCCAAACTTTCTGACTTGATTTAATAATTGTGGTTACTTAAATATAACTATAAAATTTTGTTTTCTGTGATCTTACTGAGAGAAAAGAGGCACCCAGGATTTGTCCCCCTCTTGAATTCTTTTAAATGGAGCATGTCTTAGCCATCTTGATTACATGAGATTTCTGCATTTGCAGGGGGAGAAATGAAAAGCAGTAAGTGTGCACTCAGCCTTTCAGCTGGTCTTCATGCTGCCAGCAATGCACAGGCAGCACTGAGAGTGAGTGAGCCTGAGGGATAAAAGACTGCCAGATATTCAGGGTATATTTAGTGTCTATCTGTTGTATATTGATTATTCTTTTGGAACACCTCCTAGAAGACTTGCAGAAGCGAGAGATAAATTACTGTTTAATTTTGTCTCTTTTCAGTGTCAAAACCTAAATAAGTTTTGACACTGAAAAGTGATTAAATTCAGCAAGGATATTTTTAGTGGTCTTTTTGTGTTTATCTGAAAAAGTGAAATCTTAAAAAACTGGACTACATTTTAACCCTTGCCAAGAGTTTTGAAAGTTTCAAACTAAGGTTCCAGTTTGACATGTAAAATGAATGGTCCCTCTAGCTTTTCACCTGTCATTTTTTTCATCACTTTCCCCTTGTGATTCTCTGTGGAAAACGATGAACAAAACTGGTCCTAGAGATGAAGATTCAGCTTAAAAAACAAAGTCAAGTTTATTCTTAAAGAAAAAAAAAATATATATAATTGTGCAATATAGCAATATTACCAGATGTCTAAATCCCAGAGACTTCAAATGAAGCATGTCTCCAAATTCCTTATCTATCTGGTGAGTACTGAAATATGCCCACTGAAACTGCCAATAGTTAACTTTACTCGACTGTTTTCATATATATGAAAAAAAAGTTAAATAATTTGTTGAGATTTTTTGTTTTGATTTGTTTTGTTTGTTTTTTTCCCACAAATATGTCATAATTTACTTACTGAAATTGCTAAAACCAGGTACAAAAAGAAGCAACCCAACCCCAAGCCACCCAAACACAAAAACAACCTAGAATTTTTTATCCACAGACTACATCACAGTATGTAGAGAAAGTGAGCCTAAGCAAAACAATGTTTCAGTTTTACAATCACTTTATCTGTTGTCTATATTTATTTTGAAGTAAATTGAACAGTCATAAATATAGAGCAAGGAAGCTAATTTTATAACAGGGATTTTTTCATCAAACCAAAAGGCTATTTAATGCATTAAAGTCAAGAATCTGCTTTCTCTTACCTGTTGTATAGCACTTTTAGGCTTAAACAACTATTTGCTTGTGTGGATTCTGTCTCACCCACCATGAATCAAGAATTCAACTCACCCTGTCTTTTATATCCAGGATGTACAGGTCTGGGACTAGTAACTCTACCCTCAGTTTTTTCCCAATTTTCATGCACCATGATCCAATCTCATGCAGGTCCAGCAACAAAAGCATATTCCAGTTGATTGGCTCTTCTCAGCAGAAGACACCATTGCTGCCAAGAGACAGTGAAAGCTATTGTAGTTGATTTCATGGGACGTGGGGATAATTCCCTCTGCCTAAAAAGACACACACTAATTTTGAAAGAAATCCTCTTGCTGTCATCTGCTAGAACACATTCAATTTAGATAAATCCTTGAACTGGGATTCTTATGCATAATATATGCTGTTAAACAAATAGAGGCACAACCACGACATTAAGAGTGTCCAAATTATTCCTTAGATTTAGCATCCTGGCTGTTCAATTTCTTATCTAAACTATTACAAACAAAGGCAGAATTGGAAGATTAAAATTTTCAAGTGACTGTTGAAGTTCAAAGAGCGCTTGTATTTTAATAACAAGTACTGTACATATTTCATGGAAGTGTTAGCCAGCTGATCTATATGTTAATTAGCCTGCCATTTGGAAAGGAAAATTATTCAAGTGCTTTCATCTCATTTCCAACACAAGCAGCCATGCTGAGTACATTAGGAAGCATCATTCCTGCATATTCTGGAGTCAGTTAAGCTCCTTTTTAGGCACTAGAGGAGGAAAAAAAGGAACAGGACTGATAGCCAATTTTATGGCAGAATGATTTTCAAACAGAAAGCAATCCATTCAGAAAAAAAATAATCTAAACTCTCCATAGGAAAAATAAAATCCTTAGGATTTTCTGTTGAAAAATTGTGATTACAGTTTTGGTTGCTATTATCTACGTGAGGAAAAAAAAATAGGAAAAACGAAAACAAGATTGTCAAAAATGCTTCATGTGAAGAATTAGGGAACTGGAAGTAGGCTTGGTACAGATGGGGATGCTGAGAACTGGAGAGGCAGAGGAAGCAGGTGAGCAGCATCTGGCTCTGGCTCCCTGCCTGGAAGTTTCTTATCTGAGTCACTTGCTGCCTTCTGGCAGAAAATGAAAGTGACAAGAGGTCGGGAGGTGAAATTGACCGGAGTGCTCAGTTGGCAGGAAGTTGACAAGATACAAAAGTCTCCATTTGCCTTTTCCAGAAAAGAATTTCTTAAAATCTTTTAATTCAGGGAGTGGTGGTGGAGAGGGAGGGAGGGGAAAAAAGAAACCTCTAATAATTTTAATTTATCTTTCAAAACTGATACTTGCTTAGGTCACAAATTTGTTTTCCTGGTCAGATTTGGAATGAAGTCTTCAGGCTTCAGCATTGTTTCTGTGTCCTTCTGGAAAACAGCTATGAGAAATGGAGAAGAGAGAAGGAACTCAGAAAGGGATATGAATGCAGCTGAGCATTGCCTCATCTTCCTTCTTCTTGTGATCCGAATACAGAAATAGGTAATCAGGAATCCTGTTCAAAAATGCTCCTCGGGTAAAAATGTCCCACAAAGATCTCAGTAACAGCATGTTCCATTTAGGAGGTACCATACAGCTTGTTTGAGCTGGAGCCATGTACCAAGCAGCTGGGACTAGCAATCTTGAACTACATATTGCAATGCTTTTTATCAAGAGTTATGTGTTACAACCCACGAAGTAGTAAACTTAATTTATCCTATGAGTTTTGTGATTTTATTTTTTTTTATTTTATCTTATTTTTCCAGCAAATGGGGTCAATAAATATTCTGTCTTTTCTTGACTAATCACATACAAAAATACCTTGGAGAATAAACACTGAAGTCTACGAGCTTTAGCACTCAAACTGAAACACTTTGAAATGTTTCTTTAAAAAGAGGAGCAATAAAAGAAGAATACTAGCATCACTCTCTATGATGGTCATAAAACACATTCACTTCTTTCTACACTGGGTAGGTCAGAACAAAGTTGGGACTGAAGTTGTGTGCAATTGATAATTCCAAAATATTAGATACGTATTGCCATTTTCCTCACTATATAAAGCTCTGGTTGGCAAAATATTTGACATTATTTCTCACACTTGCCTTTTTTTTTTTTTTTTTGCTAGGTGCTGACTGAACTTTTGAAAACATTTCTCTACTAATAGATTAAAGTTTGAAGTTTGTATTATCCAACAATTTAGTTCAGTGCTGTAGGAGTGTAGGGTGGACTGATGACTGACTTCATATAAAAATAAACCACCAGCAAATGTTCCCCTCTATAATACATGTATACAGTCTTACCAAAATCAATGAAGCTGAGACGATTTACATCAGGTAATGATGTAGCACCCTGGGATTACATTTACTCACATTGCTTTATACATATATATACAGAGAAAAAGAAACATAGAGGGAAATTTTAGTTTGCAACTTTTCTGTGATTTATATGCATATATTCACCTAATCACTTTCCCCAATGGATAATTTAATCTCTTTAAGCACTTTCTCCACCTTGAAGTCATTGCCACTGAATTTAAGCATTGTCTTAAAAATATCAGTTACCTCATCACACTAGTTTAACCTTTAGGATCTGTGACCTCCCAAAAATGAAGATGGTCTTCACAGTCAGTTTAGGAATGCAAATGAGTATGAGAACATTGAAAGATCTGTCAATTCATGTCTACAACTGCACACTGGGCTGTTCTGCTTTCTGTACAACGGAAGTATCTGACCTTGCTGAGATTTCAGGTGGTTTTGTCACTGATGCAACGTCAGACCCACACCAAGGAATGCTACAGTAGATGTCCAAAGCCCTCCTTTGCCTCTCCCCAAGAGCACAAAGTAATTTCCTGCTGTATCAGAGTCAGGACATAACTTTTCGGAGGGTTGAATCTCAAACGGTCCTCAGAGGGTGGAACCTGTATTCCTTTTTTCTATTGTTACATTCCAAGAATATCAGAAAAGTGACCATTCTCTGAAACTCACAGAAAGGGAAATCACATATTTGTGGCTGTGGTTACAAGCAGAGGCATATGAGGCACCAGAGTGGTGGAGAGGGATCAGCCCCATAAACAACAATCAAGCAACAGTAAAACTTCTCTCTTCCCCAGCCAGATCAAAACCATGCTCTGTTTATAGTACCAGACTCTGATGTGAAAAAGAGAACAAATCTGTCTTTTAATTTATTTGGGGGTTGGACTAGGTGACCTTTAAAGGTCCCTTCCAACCCCAAGGATTTTATAACTTATCTTTTGATTCTGTATCTGGCCTTTTTTTCCACTTTATAAACTGTCCTAAAAAATGTGACGATATTAACCCTGGGTATCAGAATGCATTATCTTCCATTCGATGCCAAACTGTGAAGACAAGATCCAGTACCACATTTACACTTGCAAGAGCAGCTTTTTATAGCGCTCATCTGCACAACAGGACTGCCTCACCAGTTTTCCCTGTGAAACCACTCCAGACATAAAATCTGTCACCCCGATGTGCTTCAGTGTAACCAAAAATGACAAAAAATATTTTATCTAAGCTAACCTCTAGAATATCTCTGACCTTAAACAAAGTGTGAGAAAGAACATTTACATTTGGAGTCATCCCAATAACAACTGGGCAGTTGTTCAACTATATTTTTGATTAATGTTCTCTCATACTGAATTTATTTTGCATTTGTCTCTTATACCACTTTAAAGCCAATTACATAAGGCCAGAGGTTGCCAATGTTAGACACTCCAAGAACAAATAAAATAAAAAGGGCTGGTCCTTGGTATTAAGTTTTAGTCTTTGATCCAAGTTCCAAAATTACTTTCTTTCTGTGTTTAGTGTCATGCTGAAGATTCCTGGGTAACCTGTTTAGGTCTCCTTAAGTTCAGCAATAATCAGGCAGATAAGCAATACCTGCAGAATCCCTGAAAGTTCTGCCAGCAGATTTTAGCCATCCACTGGGAGGCAATTATTCTGACATCATTTGAAGAGAATGGCCTATCTGCTTCAGGCAGGCATTTCAGTTCCAGGCATGAATTCTGGTTCTGAACTTGCTGCACCTTCTCCGTGTGATGGACACCCTGTTCAACAGTGCTGTTAGTGCACTGAGCAATCACATGCCTGCCAAGAGTCAACCTTTAAACAAGGGATTCAGGATGAAAAATGCCTTTGTCTGTTCTAATTAGGATCAACACTTTTGCTTTCTTCATCAGAATCCACTTGTTTCGTTGTCTAGGGCTGACATCAGCACATGAGCTGAAAAAGAAAGCAATTTGCTCAAGTTTCTTCATTACCTGATGCTTTCCACTTCACATGTATCACCTGTAAAAGGAAACAACAAATAAACTCTCTCAATGTCATCTTGATCAAGTGAGCTAAAGCCTTTTGTTTGAAAGTAGTGCTTTCCATGCCTTTCAAACAGGCATGAATAGCCTGTTTTATCCTTTTTACCATCTGGCCAATCTTCTCTGAACTCTGCTCCCTGATCAAGGGGGACATCAACAGGTTGTTCATAAACTCCTATATGGTGTTTTCAGGTATTTTCCAGCAGTGACTAGCCATCCATTTGGCTCATTAGCAGAAACTGCCATTCCTCTGCAAGATGTTATCAGTTCTAAAATGAACACAGTAATAAACCATGAAACCATGCCTAATTCATTGCAATAAAAAGCAAGCTGGCTTTCCCTCTTACCTACGCCTTGACAGCTGACATGTTCTGAATTCTGGTGACAGCATGCAGATCTGCATTGGAAGGGCTGAGGTGAGGCGACAGCAGGGAAGATAAATAGTCTTAATTTTTTCGAATTGTGGTATTAATCTGATACGATTAATGATTCACCAGAGACCTGTGTTTTGGGTACTGTCAAAATGGTTCATGCGGATTGGGACACCGATGTTAATGCAACACAGGCTGGCTATTCAGGACCACTTTCCTGGTCTCCAGAAATGGCTCCAGGAGTTGTGTGGTGGTCCTCAGTCCTGTCCTCAAAACACAGGAAACCTATTTGAAAACAGCTGACTCTGCCCTTGACAGCAGCCTGGATGTCACTCGGCTGGAATAAACATGTCAGTGGAAAGGCAGAGGTGACTGCAGCTGGAGGGGGAATCCAGCAAGGAGGAATTAATTCTGTTTTCTCTGTGCTGGGTGCACGTGAGCCATCTCACCCAGACATCCAGTGAGATCTAAGTTTTAACCTTCCTGGCTTGTCAATAACTATGACAAACATCATGTGGTTTTTCACCAACTCCTTCTTTGTCCCTAATTTGTTGCTCTCAACTGATAGAAAGGGTGAGAAAATATATTGTCTGAGAAACAGAAGGAAAGAACAAAGAAGATACCGAATTCACTGTCTTATAGCGCAAGTGTTATTTACACTTACCTTATTTTTAATTTTTTCAAGACACTTTTTGATTATTTTTTGGTTCCAGAAGCTCCGTAAGGAAAAATAGATGGGATGATTCTGCCTACCTGGATTCAAGTACTAATGACACTTCCACGATCAGAAACAAAGACAGATGAAAGGAGGTATTTGTTCCACAAACACAGACAGTTCCTTTCTTAACAAGGTGGTTGACAGAGAGGGTATAACCTGCTCCTCCATTACAGAAGGATGCTGAAGCATGGAGAGCAATTTACTTCCTTGCAATGACATCCATTCTATTCTTAATGGGCATCTTGGTGTTTCTGATTTCAAATGGGAGTTTTCCACAGCAGTAGAAAGGCTATTTTCCTGGGTTTATGACTCAGATCAAATTTTGTGCTTTATCACTTCAGTATACCTAAGATGAAAATATTCATAAAATTTTAATTGTATTTTTATTGCAGAGTCTGTATGGGCACACAGACTTTTTGTATGTGCAGACTCCTCTAGATAAAAATTCTTGGTACTGAACTCCAAGATATACTTGATATATGTACACTCAAGTGTGCCTGTACATACATTTTTATGTTTATATGCATGACATTTGCACTGTATTTGAGGCACTAAGACCCTGTATGCATGAAAATATACAACCAGGGAGGCTTGACTCTGCTTAAATGAGCCATTCACCAGTGTAACCAAGGACAAGTCAGGGAACTTCTTCCTAATTAGTTTAGTATAAATGAGAGAAAAATAAAGGAACTCTTGAGCCATTAGAAGGTTGAAACAGATCCCCAAAACATGTCCCATGTTACTCATTCACTTCGCTGCCTTTGATTCAGTTGTGTGGATGTGGGATAACTGCACACCATCAGTGCCATGCCTTTTGAAGAATGTTTGAATTAATGGTGGTTTAGCTGACAGCACAGGGAACAGCACAGCACTTTAGAGTGTGTGCATCACAGTAACGATGACAGAATTTACAGAATTTGACTAAAAAAATACTTGGAGTTTAAAAAAAAAATTTAAAACCCACAGCAAAACCCCTCTCTAAAAATCTGTGTCCCCCAAGCTTATTGTTTCCACAGAATTCTTTCAGGAGTCCCTATCACCATCCTGTCTGTGAAACATTCAGCAATGAGCAGCAGGATAAGAAGCTGTTCACTTCTTTCTCATTTTCTTGCCTTGCTATAATTGCTCCTTGCACCAATGAAACCTGCGCTCCTTTCTTTTACTTCATGAGATTTATTTGATGCATCTTGAAGACAACTGATCAAGAGGAATCATAGATTCCTATGGTTCTGTGATTAGACCATGGGTGTCTGGCACAGCTTGATGGTATGTCTACCCCTGATGAAACGAAGGGCTGCTCAGCTTCTGCCATTCAATCTAACACATTCATATTAAATTACACTGAAGGAAATTAAAAAGGCAATTTATTTCCCTAATTCCAGGTAATACAGTACCTCACACTTTTAAAAGCTTCTAAAATATCAGAACCTAATTTGTTGAATTGTGAAGTCCTGGAATATCTGTACATTAGGATCAAGAGAGAAGACAATAAAACTGTTTTCAGCTGGAAATTCATGAGTTTCAGAGATTGTGTAATGTAATTTCCTAAACTAATTGATCTGCAAGATAGGTGATCAGCGTTAGATGTCTTTAAGAAAAGCTTGAGAATTTCTTCCTACCTTTTAACTTAACAGTATGTTCCTCTCACCCATGTTGTTTATGCTCTTTTTACACTTAAAAACTGTATATTTTGGAGTATTTATTTGGGTTTTTTCCACCTATTTTTTCATCTGTTAAATGTTATTTATATAAAACTTTCAATAATCTCCTTTTATGAACATAACCAAATAATTCCATGGAATCAGATCCTCTGCTTCAAGAGTTAATGAGAAAGTTGTAGTACATTTCATCTGACCCGAGATCATACACTAACGTAACATGAATTTTATATTTTGAAGTGACATATTGGACTGGACATTTGAATAAAAATACTAAGAGAAGAGTTCTGATATGAGATTAGAAAATTTATTGTAATGAAGATAGCATTCACCTCTGTAATACTCATATTCATCAGGCGGTACTGAATATAAAGCAATGTCACAAAATTGATGAAGCAAGCACGTCAACTGGGTTATTCCAGTCAGAATTACAGCATGTTAAGGATCCATTTTGCCTTCTGCATCAATGTAATTGTGTCAGAGACTGAAAATAGTTCATGCCTCATTGATGTAAAGTTTTGCTAATTATAAAAAAGCTACAACCAAAGAAGCCTCCCTGAAGACTGGGACTTTGGACTGAGAGTCAAACTGCTGCTTAGATAAAGGGAAACCTATTGTTCAGTTGTCTCAGGCTGAGGGAAAGGTATGAATCCACAAAAGACCAAAGCCACCAGCTGCAGTGAGAATCATCCCCAGCTGAGTTTGGGGTGGGGGGAGAGCACAGCTCACAGAAGCCAGGTTTACACAAACTCCCCCCCAGTCAAGGGGGGAGGAGGAGGTTTTGGGTGCATGGTGTAACCTCTGGTCAGAGGCACTGAACACCCATCCTCTGATTACACAAACCGGCCCAGTTGTGAAACCCCCAACGCCACAGGACACATCCACGGGACTTTGACATGAGAGGCAGCTGAGGTGGAGTCATAATCCATCAAGGACCCCCTGAAGTGCTCCCCAGAGGCTTTGCACCACAGGACTGCACATGATGCAACAGACCCAGAGTCTGCTGAAAGAGATTGCCTCCCCTCCCCCAGGGGGACATGCCTGGACATTGCTACCTGGTCTGAGGGTACATTAATCCATGGGATTCTATGCTTTTCAGGGGGACCCTCACCATCGAGAAGACCAGCTGAAGAGGATCATCAGGAGGCCGGTGGGACCCACGGAGTGGTGATATTCTTTTTATTCTCTCTGTCACTCAGTGTCCCCCCACCCCTTTCCCTATTTCTCCCTTTCTCTCTTTTCTCTCTCTCTCTCTCATACTTGCTATCAAATGAAACCCGTACTATTGACTGGCATATGGTCTCGTTTGCACCATAATTCGGGCAGAGGTATTTCTAGGAACCTCAATAATCATATCTTGACAAGTTGCTAGTACTGAGGATGCTCAATCTCTCAGCTCTATTCCTTTTACTGTCACCAACAGCCCCCCCTTCTGTGTGTCAGTGGGTGGACCTGACATTGTTAAACCAGACTTGAGCGAGTCACTGCCTTCTCAATAAGATCCAGCTGTGAGAGTATGCTGACCAAGATCCTGTGGTAGTTTGTCAAAAATTAGCGTGGTGACAGTAATGCTAGACAGATATTTCTAAATGTTATTAACAAAGCCAGTGTCATAATCTGAAAACAATTTCTGCTGGGGTGATTAATTAGTGCTGGCAAGGTTCCTTCTCTCTTGGTTGGGTTGAAGTACTGCTCTGTAGCTCCAGAAGGACCATAAAAAATGGTTTACACTTCGAAAGAAGAGTGATATTTCAAGACATGACAGAACACTAGGTATGGGATAAGGAGGAGTATCCTTCCTGGGCACGTAAGCAGTGAGCTGTTAACATTGCTGCACTGGCATAAATATGTGGTGCTTCTTTGGGTTTACCTTATCTGAACTTAATTTCACAGAATATTTCCTCTCTAAACCCTAGCTTTTTATCCTTATTACTGCCTCTACATTGACTTGCACCTCAAAGGAAATAAAAGATAATGAAGAGGAAAAAACTCCAAATAATTTCCTCAGAACAGAGAGCAGGAAATATTGTAGTAGAAGACACTGCCAGAAGAGATGTGGTCAAGTGTGCAGGTGAGGTACCAGCAGTGCCTTATCAAATTAAAACCCAGTTTCACCAGCAAACAGGGAAATGAGAAAAGAGGTGGTTCTTCCCCTCTTTCCCACCCCACTAATTGCAGCACAGAGTGATGCTGGCATTGGGTCACACAGCTAGAAGTGAATGTACAGCTCTCCTCGTCCACCCCTTTGCTAGATCTGCCAGGGCTGTTCTCTGGTTCTAAGGCCAGTTGGCAGGCAATGCCTTTGACTAATGCTATAAATTATCTTAGTCTCCAAAACCACATGGCCACATGCAAATTGTATTCAGGGAATGATTCCTGGCCTGTTGTAAGTCCCAAACCATTCCCAGCAGTTTTGGGGAGACTGCTAGCTGTCACAGCTCAACAGCAACACAGGATGCATTTTAATAGTGTGAACAATTATATTTCCTTATCTAGAAACATTCCCTGGCACTGTTTGATGCACTAATTTTACCAGCACTTGTATGTAGAGGCAGTGTATACAAAACACTACTCCCATAGTGAATTAATTGGATTAAAGTGCTACTAGAAGTGTAGCCATCAAATTTGTTGTTTTAATTCAGATAAATTTCTTTCTGTTTCTCTTGAGAGCTCAGGCCTTTTTCGATGTAAATAAGGTGGACCAGAAATCTACTTGCCTTCAGGAGGGAAAATATTCAGGCAGTGTGAGAATGAATGAGTTGCATAACCTACAAAACACATTGTCAGTGAGAAATCGGCAATGACTTTCTTGAAGTTCCTTTTAAATTCTTAGCACTAGTGAAATGTTTGAAACCAGAACTGCATTTGTCTTTGCACTATACAGAACAAAAAATATTGCCATGATATAATACTGGGCATCATGTCAAACAACCTGACAAGAGTAAAAACAGATTGTGTCGATATTTTACATATCTACTAGAGTGATTGTGGCAATTTTAAGTAAATTCTTCCTTATCATGGCTTTTCAGAGCTGGCTTTCACCAAAGCTGCTTTAATTTGCAGTGATACAGTGAAGTTGGTGTTCGTCAATAAATTATAACTGTCCGTTTTAGAAGCTTAAAATACAGCAAGAAATCTACTGCCTAGAGTTGGCAATTGTTCTCTCATGCACAAAATCCTTCTCTATCCATACCTGTACATCTTATCACTGAAAGAATATCAGGGCACCTTCCTTTGTGTGCCAGCTTAGACGCCTGGTGCAGTTTGACCCTGACCAAATTGCATTCTCAGGGCACAGTCCTGGGAGGTAATACAGGCAGCCTGTGTGTGGATGCTGTGTTTTGAAGACTAAAAGTTTAACAACATGAAAACAGGATGTTCTGTGCTGACAGATTTCAGTACCACTGTATGGTTTGAATCAATTTAATGCATTCGTATAGATATAACCTGTGTGTTCAAATAGCAAAAGTGCAGGCAATATTCCATAGATGTATCATGTAGAAAGAGTGATTCATCCTAGACAGGGAACACTTGCTCTTAGTTTACCAGAAATAAACATTTTTTCAGTGCTGTGATGATCTAATGTTTGTTTTTAGTGTGGGCACCTTATCAGGCTGCTGTGGTTAAGGCTGACACTGTTTGCTAATAGCTCACTAGGAGACAATATGGCCAACACAATATAATGCTTCTAGATCCACCAGACTAACAAGTTAACTAAGAAGATCAGGAGCATTTTTATTATGACTTTAGAATAGATCTTAACCCACACGTGACATACTACACCATCCATTTTGCCACTGACAGGGATGCAGGCGACACATTCTTCAGACTATGAAAAAAGGAGCTGTTTTCTTCTTCAAACGGTTTTCAAACTAAAAGGAAGGAAAAAATAAACAATGAAACAATTTGTTGGGCTAGATAAGCTCAGTAGGTGGAATTTCTGGCAATAATGATGGACATTCAGCACACAATAAATGGTTGACTGTTCAAAGACGTGCTTTAACCATGTGCAGTGGCTCATGCAAAGCCAGTGACTGAAGGACCCTGAGGACACAAGGACTTGCAGGGAGCAGCTGAGAGATGAAGGAGGTGTGCAACTGTCAGGACAACTTTTAATTCTGGTGGGCCTGAACTGTCCAGGAAGCAAGAGGTATGTAAAACAAGAGCACTTTGATTCCACAAGTGATCTGCTGGAATCTTCACAATAGTTGTCTACATAAACACAAGCACATCTCAGGAAATCAGCTTGTCCCTCTCAAAAACATGACTTACGCTCCATTCCTAATACCCTTTCAGCTGCACAGATCAAGCAAATTCCCTAAAACAATGGAATAAGGTAACATTTTGTAAGCAAGATGTCCACAGTACTTGGCCAGAATGATTTAGAAAATGGTCCTGAAAGGGGTATTTAGGGAGACATGACAGACCTAAGCCCACTGCAATTGTTTATATTTATATTAATATTGGCTTTGGATGCAGAAACTACTTATCTGTGAGAGGGGGATGATGAAGAGATTTACATGGATAAAGCACAATACAATGAAGATAGGAGATTTACATGCTGTAACACTACATAAGCTTAAGCCACAGAGACTGAATCATTTGTGGCATTTTTCCAGACTTAGAAAGCTTTAAACATGGATATTTTTTTCCCACTTAGATATTACAAAAATAGTTATAAAAAATAACTGGGACAGACTGGAAACAGACAGAGGATCATGGTTTCCACCTTTGCAGGGACTGAAACATACCTGTTGATACTGAGGTATTTGTTCTCAATTAGGAAAACACATATAGGTCCATACATAAATATACGTGGGACTAAGTGTTAGCCGAATCAGTATCCGGTTGAAATTTGTCAGAGAAAATGATTCTGAAATCATTTGGGCGCTGATTATGCATTTTGTGTTATTGTTAGTTCTCCGGTTTTATAAACTATCGCTGTTAATCCACAGATAGATGTTACACAGAGTGTGAAAGATATTGACCTTTCCTTTTGTTATAAACCTGAAGTTTATCCAATATTCAAAATCCCTGTGGTAAACTTGGACCAAGTTCTAAATAAACACAGGTTTTATTTGCTTAGGAGCTATGTGGATCTCAGAAGATTCAGAGGATTTGAAAAAGGGAAAACTTGTGTTCAGATACTGGTTCTACCTTATTTACCTACTGGTATTATGTCTTTCAGCCATGCAATACTGAAACAAGGAACAAGCTGACCCTGAGGACTATGATGTCCTATATCCGCTGCGGATGATGTTTTTAATGAACCTCAAGCAATCTGAAATTACACTGAGCATTGGTTGTCTGGGAACTCTCATCATTATATTCCATTATAGAAATTTTAGGAAAAAAACAGTTTAAATGGATAACTCAAGTATGCTGCTGAACCAAGAATGTAAGTTTGTTTTCTTGAACCCGTGTCATGATCAGAGTCCAGTCCCTATTAGAGGGTTTGTCTGTTATTGTTTTTCATTGTCTCAGGCTTGGAGGAGTAGTGTGGATGCAGATGGTCTGTCCACCACTGCTTTTTTATATTGTCTTGGGCTTGGGGTAGAGGACGTGCACTCAGAGGGGTTTGGGGGGGCCATTTTATTCTTTGTCTCGTGGCAGTGGCTGTGGTCACACTGCGTAGGTGAGCATTTTGCCTGTAAAACTTTTTTTTAAAATACACTTTGTTATGAGGACTGTTGCTGTTATTGTCCGTTTTCTTATCTCATTGCTGTTTCCTGTAAATTGTTATCTCAACACTTAATCTCTGCCTTTTTTCTGTCTCATTTGAGGGGGTGGGCGGAAGGGAGTGGCTTCGTGGGCCTTAATTTCCCGCTGAATTTTTATTTGCCCAGCGTTTCTTAGCCAATATTCTGAAACATGGCTTCAGAGTGGTGCATTTGTATACACACACACACACAAACAGGATATTTGGCATTCTACCCATGTCACCAACTACTCTGGTCTATTTCATTCCCTTCTTTTCAGAAGGCAGATACAAGCCAGGAAAATACTGTTTATGTTTGCCAGAAAACTGAAAGTCTCACCAAAGAGTGTTTATCAAGGAGAATTTAGCACATGATTCAGTTGAGTAATTTCATCCTCACTAATAAGTCATAACTGCCTGCTAGTTTTTTCTTCATGCTATAGAATGAAAGAAATTATGTATGTAGGATGTTTAAAGACATGTATAGTGATTTTTTGGAGCAGATTTCCCCAACAATTGAGCAGTACCAAGTAGAGTGTTCATAGTGCTTTAATAAACCTATCTCAAAATTATCACCATTGATTATCCTGTTTCATGAAATGGAATGTTAAGGCACAGAATAATCAAAAGATTTGTCCAAGAAGCAAAGAACAGAGCCAAAAAGTGAGTCCAGGTGTTATTTTATCCAAGGACAACTAATCTGTAATATTCCATGTAAAAAAACATATAGGTTACACTGATGATCACTGAAAACTCTTTATGAGGAGAAACTGGAGTTTTTAGCCTGGAGGAAAGGAAGGGGAGACCTTATTGCTCTGTACAATGACCTGAAAGGAGGGTGTAGTGAGGTAGGGGTTGGTCTCTTCCAAGTAATAAGTGGTAGGACATGAGTGAATGGCCTTAAGTCATGGCAGGGGAGGTTTAGATTAGATAAGAGGAAAAATTTCTTTACCAAAACAGTTGACAAGCATTGGAATAGGCTGCCCAGGGCAGGTGGAGTCACCACCCCTGTAGGTATTTAAAGATGTGTAGATGTGGCCCTTGGGGACATTGTTCAGTGATGAGTTGGCAGTGTTGGTTTAATGGCTGGGCTTGATGATCTTAAAGATCTTTTCCAACCTAAGTGATTCTATGGTTCTATGTTTCTATTACTTACCTCCAATAACATTACAATAAATCCGTTCCTTATGATCAGCCGGAGAATGTCAGAACAATTTCAAACACTAACACATCATCTTGGTTTGGGGATTTTTTTAGGAACTTGATCAAAGTCTGGTGGAACTTAGCATAAAACTGCTGATTTCAAAGTGAATGATTTACCACCAGTTCTTATATAGATAGATTTTAAGTTTTGCCTTGTATGTGCCTTAATTTCAAATCTCTCAGGCGCCATGATGTACATTAGGGTGATCTGCACCTTTGGATAAACTGCTGCTTGTCATCACATACCAGGGAAATTCTCTGGGGGTAATATTGGGTGGTGATTAAGGAGAACTCTGACTTACAGCCAAGAACAATAAGGAGTTTTTAATATAACAGGTAAGTTAATAAACACCAAAACAAAGAGTCCATGAGGGAGAATGGTGTCTGGATGTGTCTTACATGCTGCCTTGTCAACTGTTTTTAGTGTGTAGGTTTTAGTACAAGTTCCTTAAGGAGAAAGACATCTTCATATCAGAATGCTCCTGTCATTGAAAAACACCTTCTGCTATCTCTCCTGTAATAAGAGAGTAATAAACTCACCTGAAACATGATCTCCTCATCTATCTTAATTATTGAGCAATGTTGGTTTTAGGAAAATGCAGAAATTCTGCCTCAGAATACAGAAGATATAACTGTGCGCACAGTGCTGAGCTAAGATTGGATGTGAGCACTGTAACCTGCTTCTGCTTCTTTGGTGAGGCAGGTGACTGTGGCTGGACACAGAACAAGCAGAAGGATATTCATCCTGTCAGCACAGGAGGATGCGGTGGTTGTGACTTTGCCTTCCACGTTCTTAAACTGGGATGGAATATGCTTCTAAGGGAGCCATGTGGGCCATAATTTTATCTACTGATACAAAGACCCTGGATGCAGGTCCTTGCAGCACCAGGAAGGTATCTTGTCCATCTCATCGACACTGTCTTCCATTAGTAACCCTAAAATATGCAAATATTTTCTCTAATGGACCAATTCTTTTTAACTGACAGCTCCATTGCCGATAAAATGCAAAACTATAATGAGACACAATGGTTTTGGTGAAGCTATCATGCCTCAATTGCAATATAGGCCAGAAGCCAGGATGTCAAGTGAAGAATGTGGAAGAACATTCCACATTTTTATGAAGGGATTCAGGATTAAAATCTTTATTGTCTGGAGGCCAAACAGTCAACCATTTTTGCCACACTCCATATGAAGAACAGAAAAGGGAAGTGGATTCAGATGACTGAAACTCTATGAGCTGGCCTCCATGTAGTCCTCTTTCAGAATGGTTGAATTGCATTTTTACTTTGTAGCAGCAGAATAATCAGGAGTGTTAGCCAACTGGTACCAAGGAGAGTGTACCTGGAAAGCACTTCCTGAAGGAGCTGTGAGAAAGCTAAAGGTTATTGCTCTTAAACAACAAAACCCTACAGAACTGCTGCAAAGTTTGTTGAGCTTTGGGATTCTTGCTGCACTGCAGAGACTTGGTTCTGGCAGGAATAAAGCCCATATTTTTCAAGAGGGATTTCAGTGTTATTGAAAGCAACTATTTGCCGTGAAATCAATGGACTTTGCATACTCAGAGACCTTTGAGTATCTGGGCTGTAGTCCAATATGAGAAATAAAAGCTGCTGATGAGAAAAATGGACTTTAGAACAACAGTACTGAGTTAATGGAGGTATTTCAATTCTGTTTCCTAATTGCGTGCAATCCCATAGCACACAGAGGAGACACAAGGTGAGAAATTTGGCTCCTGTTGCAATCCCATAGCTCACAAAGGAGACACAAGGTGAAAACTTGGGGTCCTAATGTTTTATGCTACACAGTTTTTATAACTTTAGAGCAAAATTCTAAAGTAAAAAGAATATTATTAGAAATGAGTAAAACTCAAGTGAGGATAAAAAAACAAAAGCTGAAACAACTTGACTTCTGAATTGTATCCTAGGATTAACTACAGTATTGGGATAACTGAGCATTTTCCAAAATTTTTCTACATAAGGATGGGCTGGAAATACCAGTCCCCCTTCTTTCTGCACACAGAATGGAGCCAACCTGTGTCCTGTTAAACCTCTGTTGGGTTAAAACACATTTAGGCATGTTTCCAGGTGTTTGAGCTATAATTGCATACACTGCTGCCATTCTTTGGCCTCCTTAGGGAGAATGATCACGATAATTGATCACAATGCCCTATTTAGTCTTTGTGCCTTTCTGAACTTGGATAGTATCAGAGGAAAAAGATCTTAGAAATATCTACTCAAGTGAAGATAACAACTTAGTCAAGTAAGTTTGTGACTAGAACTGAGCAGAAACGTTGAAAAAAATGAGACACCTACAATTCTTTTAAAGTAAATCTTTTGATAAAGATAACTTAGAAAAAAAACTTGGCGTGTTTGTTTGCTTGTTCATTGAGGCATTTGCGTTTTATTAGAAGCTCCCAGTTAAAAGTAATGCTATCATTAGTATTAAGATCTTCTGTGCAGGGAAAAGATTGTAATGGCTACACTTAATTCACACCAAACATCTATTTTTTTTTATAAGGAAAATATGTTTTGATCAAAAAAAAAAGTATATATTTTATTTGACACCAAATATATCAGCTGATTTTAGGATCATCTCATAAACAGCTCATCAACAAAACAAAGCTATGTTTGCATGTATTTTTCCGAGAATTACTGTTGAGTCATTGTTACTGCTTCTCACAACCCTGGAAATACCCAAAGCTTCTTGTCAGCAGATAATAATATATCTATGTCCATTGCCTGGAGGTTCTACGCCCAAGAGGTTCTGAAGCAGGAAGGAATTTGAATTGCCCAGGAAAATTTTGTTACAAGCCCACTTGCAAAGTAGCTGGTACTTTATATAGCATCTACATTCCAGTGTAAGAGTGTTGGTAGGACAAGAGGTAATGGGTATTTTCAAACTAAATATAAGGAAGATTTTTTTTTTATGATCAGCGTTGTAAAATACTGGAACATTTTGCCCAGAGAGGCAGTGGATGCCAATTCCCTGGAAATATTTAAGGTCAGACTGGATGGAGCTCTGAGCAACCTGATCTAGTTGAAGATGCCCCTGATCATTACAAGAAGGTTTGATTAGATTAACTTAAAAGTCCCTTCCAACCTAAAATTTTCTTTGATCCTATGATATGTTGAATGCTGACTCCTTTTCCCAATGGGAACCTGATTTATAAGACAAAGAGCACCTCAGATAAAGACATTTAAGCAGCTAATCAGGGTCTTAAACTGTAGAAGGGAGAGGCCTGGACCTTGTGCTACTCTTTGTGCTCCAAAACATTATGAACAGTGAATATATGGATGAAATCGAGCTTAATTCTGAGCTGCAGTGACAAAAACTTAAATTGAAAGTGCTCTTCCTTAAATGGAAATCATATTAAATATCTACTTTTATTTATCTGGGGCAAAATTTATTTTATTTGTTTATTTATTGTACTGGACTGGGTATGTGAGCATAGATTCTTCAACACATTTATTCTCAACAGTAAAATACCATTTGAAAATATAAATGAAGGGAAGAAGGAAACAAAGGTCTTATCTCTACACTCCAATTTTCTATGACATTCATTATAAAATGTTGATGTACGGTATTCATCAACCTCTTTCCCCCAACACTTGCAAGCACGACTTTTGAAAAATCATGTCCATCTGTTGATACATCCTGCCAATCACAGTTATCCTTTAAATATATTTACCAGGAGGAATATTTTGAGAAAATATGTCTGACAGTGACTAATTGACTTTTATGCAACAGCTAGGTATTAGGAGAGTTTAAATTGAAGGTATTATCTGGGTTTACTGGCCTTGTCATTTTTATCTCCCTTTAAGACTAAATTTTATTTATGAAGTAGAATTAATTCAGAGAGGGATGAATTTGGTGCATACCAGCTCCTCACAGTCATTTTATTCAATTAACATTTTGGTTTAAAGGTTGTCCATGTATGTGTGAATTTGTCGCTTTTTGTCTGCACTGTGCAATGTGCTGCAAAATGGAGGCTTGGGAGATGAAAGGCACAATTGCTGAGTAGTCGTGAATGAGCAACACGAGGCACTGACAACTCAACTTTTAGAGTATTTAGGATTTTTGCAGGGCTGATTTAGCTATAGTGGATAACATGAAGTGTGAACATGGAGTTTTTATATACTGAAAAGATAGTCTAGGCTAACAAACATTTATTATTACTTTTAATTTAGTAATTAAATATTTCAAATGCAAACACATTAGTAGAAATGTAGTCTCACATACCCTTCTCACTCCTCAAAATATCACTGACATCTACTTGCTAACCCATTGTTTTAGCTTTGACAGAACCACTCTGCAGCTCCCACGAGTTCCCTGTAACTTCTTCCCTCACATATTTGGGACTGCCTGGATTTACTATTACTGTTTAAAGATGTGATTCCACAAAGGATTACCTCTGGATGTGAAGAGTCTTCACATGAATATCCCTCATCTCAGGGTTTTAAAGCATCTGAGGTGGTTATTTAAATAAACACGTGTATAGCAGCTCGTTCTCCAGGAAGGGGATAAGAAAGAAAGAAAGCTTACTCATCTGGGCTTAATAAAAACTTTTCATCTTTTCTATGTCATACATTATTTTAGGGACATATCTAGGTATTTCTAGGTTACAGATGGGCAGAAAATTACTTCAAATTAAAAGCCCTGAAAAGCTTTTATAAGCTTTTTCTTCCAAATCAGGTGAAAAGGCACATCTTTCAAAGTCTGTTGTTGAGCAAAAATTTGAACGTGGGTGCAAAGTCCACATTAAAAATACCCAGTAGGGTAACAGGTTCAAGTGCAACAGACAAGAAATTTAAGCTGTAGTCTCTCTCCTGCTTACCACAACTCCAAAGAAAACAGACATCTGACAGACCATAGAAACGAAGTTGCTTCTTTTGGATGAAAGATTACTTTGCAAAAATTTCAGGTGGCAGAACCAACATTCAAATCACTGCTCAGCACTAGGCAGAGTAAGGAAATCTATTGGAGACTCATACAAGCTAACGAAGTAGCCCTGCTACTCTAGTGTAGCCTTCTTTCTCATTCAATTTCATCTACACATAAGCAACCTTTTCTTGATGACTTGTGCTGTTCATTCTAAAAAAATAAGCAGCTGTTTGAAAATGAAAACACACAAATGAGCCCCTGGAAAACAGATTTCGGCCTTGGCCAAGAAGTATTACAAAGTGCACAGGACACTGTTTTGAGATGTTAATGACTCAGTTTGTAGGCAAGACTGATTCAGATTCTGACTAGCTCAATTACAACAATATCAAAGCAATCTCCATATCATTATTTTATATTTTTTTAGCTGCAGTCTTCATTTTGTCTTTTTGATCACATAAAAACACTCTCATCATCCCTGATGCTTTACTTTTTCACAGTGTTTTTAAATGAGGAGAATTCTGGTATGTTCTGTTGTAATTTACCAATGCATTGCATTAGGGTAAAGAGCAGCTCTGTTTATCTATGTACATGTGCATATGCAACTTTCTTCTTGTCTTCTATTTTCAGTGATGGAATGGACTTCAAGGATGCCATTTTGTCTGTGTTCCTATTATTCCAGATTTCCTTAATTTTCTTAATAGTTACTCGATTGAGTTCTTAAGCTTGCCCACACAGCCACTTTCAATAAAATTATTCTGAATTAAAGGTGTTATTTGAAATGGATTGCTTAAGCATATGAAATTACTATGTGTTTTATTCCAAATGGAATAAAAGTAGACTTAACTGAATTTCCCTCCTTCACTTCCAAAGCAAATAGAACCCAAATTTATCAAATTAGTTGCAGTTTCCCGAGGAATTTAAATCAGGATAACTCCTCAGAAGACAGATGTGTCATGATCTATTTGTGTTGCTCTCTGGGCCCACAGGCTTCAAAGAAAGGAAAACAGGCATAGATGGGACAGTAGCACTTGAGGAAAGAAAGAAAAAGATTGAAGAATTCTGACCAGCTACCCTCACACTTCATAAATATTTAATACATTTTTGTGTAAAACTGATTGTCCAGAATGCAATTTGTTACATGTGCCTAGTAGCAGAATATGAGTAGACATGACTATGCCATCTCTTCTAAGACACTAAGCTTCCATGAAAGTGGGAAGATTTAGGGTGGTGAAAATCTAACAGGAGAATTTCCAATCTGATCAGAAGCAACTTGGCAACCTGTTTTGCCAATCAGCACCAGAGTTAACGACATCATTATACACCCATGTACCCAACGAGCCTGGGCAACTGGATTAGAAGTCAAAATGGACTCAAAGAGCCAGGGCTTTTAAAACAACTTCTAGCAGTGGTACACATCTAGGACATTGCAGACTAGATGAAGAAAAGGAATTTTTAAACCATCCATTAAACAAACTCTTAAAGCAGTATAATATTCACAGTATTTTGAAGACTGTTAAGATGAACTCTCATGAATTCTCGTGTGCTCCTTCATGACCCCACAACATCCATCACCCCAATATAACGTACAAAACATCTTAGAAGAATATCAAAACTATGACCAATTCTTCCTGGACTGTGAACTGGAAGATTTATTTTGAGATAAATTGTACACAGAGAGGGTGGATGTGGGAGAAGGCTTGTGTTAAATCCTTATCCACAAATCAATGACCTCTTGGAAAGCTTCAGAAAGCTCTGTCTGTGTGATGAAGGAGGCAGAAGAGAAACATATGTTGTGATCTGTTCACAGCAACAGGCATAGGAAGGAGAAAGATCTTAGGAATTCAAGGAAAGAAGGAAAAAGGCTGTGAGAGCCTGGACAGTATCCAGTACCCGTTATATCCCGCTAATAACATTTTTCTGTGTTTTAGTTAAATTACACACTGCTCAGTGTTCCATTTCTTACATGTGTGTGGTTAGCAGCATGCCAGCAGACACGTCTGTAACATCACATCTGCTAAAACACTGATTATTCTCCTAGGGAGGTGGGAAACTTGGGGGTACAAATCTCCTCTTTGAAACAGCTGACAAACAAACTGCTGTTCTGAACAGAAGGTACTTGGAAACTTGGCTTGAAGATGGAACATGTAGAGTTCACAAAAGCTGATGAGAGAGTGCTTTAAAAGAAAAAAGGACTAGCATAAAAAAATTGAGTTCTTCATCATAAATATTGATGCTTTTAATATATTAATAAGTATTGAAAGAGTTTCTTTAGATGAGATTACTCTTTTCTATTTTTTTTTCACGTTCTGATGATTACATAAAAATGTCATTGCTTACATAAAGACTATCAGTGAGTAATTTTACCTTGACATAGCATGCAAAGGTAAGATTTATTAGAAGAGATTTTAGCCTGATCATTTTTGATGAACCCAGGGTCTCAAACAAGCTTTTTGTGTTTTGCTCAAACAACTACAGATTATTCATCACTGTCATACTGTTGATTTCAGGAGCTGTACACCATATGTGAATAAAGTTAGAGTCTTCAGCAGTTTGAATAGATGGCATTTCAACTAAAGCATCATTTTATATGAAGTGTGTTTTTACCCTGTATTAGAATTTTGTGACTTACAGTAAGTAATTGAGTACTAGTTCTTTCCTCAGTGAACAAGGAATTATGTCTGACAGAAAACAGGACCAGGACTAAAGACATGATGGAAATACTAGCTTTGCATTCTCTTTGTCACATCTGAGTGTCTGCCTTGGGACAATATTTCCCTTTATCTATTTAGCTGATTTATAGGATTCTATTCAGATGTAACAATTCAGCAAAATCGAATTTTCTTGCTGGTCTAGCAAATATTTCTGGTTTTGAGATTTCTTATAGGCTGTAATGACACAGGATAGAGAAATGCAGAACCACATGGAACACAATTTAATTATTAACTTATTTTATGTATTTTCCTTTCATGTGAACCACATAATTTGAAACTGGATGTGGTATGAGGGCTGCTGTGGAAGACAGCAATCCTAACCATGAAAATAGCCTGAAGAGGCTGTTCTTTAGTGACTTAGTCTGCTTTTGAAGGTTTACATTTTTCCATTTTTATCAGCAGATTTTCATGATTATTTTAATAGTTCTGAAACAATTTGCCAAATTATCTTAATCATCTGATGATAAAGTAGTTCAATAATTTCTTTTCTTCCACTTATGGCATTTTTTCCTCCAGCTGTTCCTAACAGAATGTAAGACTGAATATACAAACATTGTGTGCTTTTTGAAGTTCTGCTTCAATGTGAGATATTGTATGAAATATGGTCTGTGAGGTAACCATGTGCAGAAAACAATGTCCTTCTTGTTAGTATGGGTTCATTAAATAGACCTGTCTGATTCTTGCACAGCTCCATTTTCTTTTCTACATCACGGCTTTCTCATAGCAGGGATCTGTGGAACTGAACTTCATCTAGCACTGATCATTATGCTGCTAATTTCAGGAGAGAATCAGCTACCTTTCCCAGTCATAAATGATGAATATAGAATATGGATAAAGATATTTTAAAAAGGTTGCCAGCTGAAAAATCAATTATAAACTATGAAGTTATACTTAATCAACATTGTAGCCCTTGATAGACATGTAGCAGGACATTTGGTGAAAGAGTACTGTGACAACTCACCAAAAGAGTATTTAGAACATTATTTAAAAGTGGAATCACAAAACAGAACTCAACCACAAAAAGGAAGCCTACAGAGGGTAGAAGGAAAGACAGGAGCCTGGAAGGAATACACAGAGGCTCCTCATGACCCAGCAATGTGCACTCACAGTGCAGAAAACCAGCTGTATCCTGGGCTGCTTCAAAGGCAGCATGGCCAGCAGGTCGAGGGGGTGATTCTGCCCCTGTGCTCTGCTCTGGTGAGACCCCAGCTGGATTATTGTGTTCAGTTTTGTGATCTCCAGCACAAGATGGTCATGGCCCTGTTGGCCATGAAGATGATCAGAGGGAAGGCTGGAGCACCTCTCCTGTCAAGACAAGCAGGGAGTGCTGGGGCTGTTCAGCCTGGAGAAGAGAAGGGTCTGGGGAGACCTTTTAGCACCTTCCAGAACCTAAAGATGGCCCATACAGGACTGCAAGAAAGAGAGTTTTGACAAGAGCAAATAGTGCTGGGATGAGGGGGAATGGCTTTGAACTGAAAGAGGGCAGGTTTTTATTAGATATTAGGGAGAAATTCTTTACAGAGAAGGTGATGATGCACTGGAACAGGCTGCCTAGAGAAACTGTGGATGCCCCAACCCTGGAAATGTTCGAGACCAGGTAGTTTGTCCTTGAGGGGCTTTGAGCAACCTGTTCTACTGGAAGGTGTCACTGCCAGGCAATGCACGGGCAGTATGAAAACACATACAAAAACCACATACAATATGGCATTTCATAAAATGGCAGCTCCCTGTTATATGAAATCTGTAACAAAATGGCAGCACCATGTTTTCAGTGGGAAAGTATTTCCTATTGTAACATCCCTCTGAATTAATCAGCTCAGGTGGCAGAGGGGCCATTGCTCCTGCCAGTCTGTTCCAGGATACTCTGTGGCCATGTGAGGTGTTTTACAAAATTTCAGACCCCCAAAAAGCTGTTTGGGTCTTCTTTCTTGCACTGTGTAGTACATGTCTGTGCCCAGGGGCTGACAGTGGGGCTGCAGGGTGTTTCCTCTGTGGGGAGAGGGTGCTGGGCACAGAAGGTCTCAGCCAGCTCGAGTGACCCACCCAGGGAACAGCCAAGCCCCTCAGCCAAGCTGGGGGAGCCAGGGGAAACAGATTCCAGAAAGGGCTACAGGCAACAGCAGCAGAGGAAGAGGGAGCCAAGGAAGGAAGAGCAGCAGAAGAACCCCAAAGGGGGCCTAAGGAGGAGGGCAGAAAGGGCTTCAGACGTGGAGCAGGGATCTTTCCCTGGCAGGCCTGGAGAGACCCCTCTGGAGCAGAGACCCCCCTGCAGCTCAGGGAAGAGGAGTCAGGAGCAAAGGAAAGAAGAGAGGGCTGGGGAATGTCGTGGTGGGAAAGATATGTTTAGTCTCTATTTCTCACTACCTGAATCTATTTTAACTGACAGTAAATTAAGCTACTTTTCCCCAAGTCAAGTCTGTTTTGCCCATGGTGGTAACTGGTGAGTAATCTCCCTGTCTTTACCTTAGTCCTTGAGATTTTCCACCCTCTTTTCTCCTCCTCTTCTGGTGAGAAGTGGGAGGGAAAGAGTGTCCAGGGAAGGGGGCCAAGGTGAACCCATGAGGCAGAGTTAGTTACCAGCAGACCCTTGATGTGGGTCACCCTATGGAGAGGCTAAAACACATCACTGAAATCTCCCACCACTGAAGCAGAAGGAGGGGACACCACTTCAGTCACTTCACTGCTGCACCACCATTTTTAAGTTAGCACAGGCTCGTAGGGTACCTGAACCCAAAGGCAGCACTGTGACAGCATGAATTAAGCAAATACTGATTTAATGTCTTCTAGTCATACTCTTTTCCCTTCTCTCTTTGGCTTGATGCACCCATGGGTTGTTTCCTTTGTGAAAACACTTGCATAAGTGTGATCTCTGTGGGCATGAAACCCTCAGGTGACCCATAAAATAAGTACAGTAGAAAAATGTACAGCTTTCTCTGAACTGCTTCTCTGAGAGATCAAACAAGCCCCAGCACTGGTGCGAAGTAGGAGATGAAAATGAAAGTTACTCAGGGCCTGAAGAGAAAGGCAATGAGACCATCCTGTGGCAGAGAGAGACCAAGGCTTGACATCGCTTTCACTGTGACACAGAACTGTAACTTAACTGTTCACAGAGAAAACGCCCAAACTGGTACATAAAGCAGAATAAAGTACATTCTTTGGCACTGAGATCATTTATCACAGCAGCTTCATTGCAAGTGTTGCAAGATTCAATGGCAAGGCATTTTTGAGTGTTTACACTCAATGACGGGGATAGAGGCATAGAGGATGGGGGCAGGGAGAGCTTTTCATTGACTCATGTGTTCTGAATTGCTTCTCAGTGGGGAGTTTAGATGTGGCTGAATCCAGACTTAGTCGCAGACTTGGTCAGTGGATTGTGTCTAAAGGATTAGATATGTGCAATCAATCCCTTAAATCACTTACCTAAGATCTAAATTTTTCTAATTCACTGAGTATTTGACACAATAAAGACTCTCTTGGCCTCTAGGAGTAACCTCGAGAGGTGTCACTGCTCAAGGGGAGATCCTGGCATGCAGCTCACTGCCATCTTATTTATGCCCACTGTTTATGGAGTAACATGATTGATCCAGTTATATTTGCATACTGACTAAAGATGCTAGTTTTTTCCAAACCTGGGTTAAGTCAAGGTGCTTGACCAGCACTATTGGTTAAGCAGGTGCATTCCTTAAATTAGCCCTTGGCTATGATGTTGTTATCTGCTTCCCCTGAATCCAGTTTGAGTGACCAGACAAATAGATTACAACTGTCACTGGAGATTATCACCTGAGCAGGGTTGCAGGAAACAGAGGTCAGGTTGGGACAGCTTTCTTGTCCACACCATAAAACAGTCCTTTTACTCAAAATAGTAAGGTCCTAAGTGCCTAATTACAGCAGTCCCTGATCTGATCCGACTCCTGACTGCCCTCAGGCATTACTCCATAAAGTTCAGATTGACCCAAGCCATTGACCTGGCCATTTTAAATTTATTAGTATGGACACAGTCATGTCTGTTCACTGAAATGATTTTTTAGCGTCTCTTTCAGGACACGCTCTCTAATTAACAGTCATGGAGGGCAAAATTCAGCTTCAGATCAAAATATCTATTCCATAAGGATAAAAACATAGGCTACTGACGAAATATTGGTATGTAAAGCCATATGAAATGTCACATATGTTTGAGAGCTAAGGAATAGGGAGATCTGTCATTAGACCTGTGCCATTCTTCAGTGGCATAGGAGTTGAGAGAAAATAAACCAAATGAAATCAGAGCTGTGTAAAGCGTAAATCAAACAGTGGAAACAGTGGATTTCCATTATAATTAGTTAAGTGAATGAATTTTTACCAGAGTTGAAATTCAGTTTTCTATGCAAAGAGGTCTGTCACCACCTGAGTTGTCTAAAGCTGCCAGAAACCTTCACATCAAACTGGCAAATATAATAGAGAACTTAGAGCCTTTTGGAAAGTGACAGCCATGCATGATACTCTAAAGCAACTGAAATTACAGTAGGTAGCTGAGGGTGAAAAACTGAATCAGGCCAAAAAATCTCTTAAAGTATTGTAGCAAGTGCCAGTATTAAGAGTTTATATGGTAAACTGGGGCAGCAAGCCATCAATTATTTAAAATAAATTTGATCTGAATTTTCCTCTGGCACTAAATTTGAGTGAAACAGAATGGCCTCTGCTTTTCCTGTAAAACTCTCTTAGCCTCCGGACCAGAGCAACCACATCCGAAACGCCTACTGGGAATGATCTCAAGCTTGCATGAAGGCCTAAAATGAGGCTGTCCTAAGGCTGTCCCAGATTAAAATCATGCCAAAGTTAATAAAAATTTCACTGTAGGAAGAATGAAACTTCAGAACCCATGGATGTTCCTTCAAGCTATTTAATTAAGTAGAAAAGGCATAATGAAGGAATTTATAATATAGACAAAAATGGCTTCTATACCTGAAAGCGAGAGTTTTGCTCATCCCATCTTGATGAATGCCATTGGTGCCACATATGGCTTAAGAATAGAATTTCTTTGACTGCTAAGAAGACAGAAAAATAATAATTTTAGAAAATTCTCCTGGTCACCCATTTGCAACTTCAAGAACATTGGTAAAATTGGAAATCAGACCTAAGGACATACTTTCAGGAATTAGGTTTCCTTATTCTTCAAACGTTTCTTCCAATCCCTTTCTTCTTTCTGAGAGCAGCATGGATTATTGTCCACTTCAGTCATCACCCTAGCAAAAGCATTGTACTAAAAATCTGCTGCTTTTTGTTGCTACAAAAAAACTCCTGCTCAGACATGAGGCCTATTTACTCTTAGTCCAGAGCAGTAACACAAAGGTTTTCTCCCCTCAAGCAGAGGTTGCAAACCATTTTGTTTAATAGATGCCTATCAGGAAAGCCTGTGATTCCTCATGTGTGAATGAAGCTATTAAACCCCAAACCTTATTACACAAATAATGTCCATTTTGATATTTCAAAGTACTTTTAGCAAGGTGCTCACAAGAGTGTTGTAAATGATCCGTAAACAGTGGAACACTACAGGGACAAATTGTAGATTGGGCAATTTATTTTCACGGAAGTTTACTGCCAAAGGAGAAACCAATCACCGCTGAGGGTCACTTGAGGGCCCAACCCTACAAAAGTTCCTCTGCTGTGTCTTCCTTGCTCGTGCTGTGACACTGTGTAAATCAGGAAGATAAATCCTGTGAATAAGGTATTCTTAGGTGAGTAAGGGGTTTGAGGTATTGCGTTTTGTAATCATACAAAACAGGTATCTCTATTACATTCCTGTAGGTAATACCCTCACAATTCTAGGTAATTTCTTTTGCTCTTTCTGGCAGATATGCCACCACTATAAGCCTGAGGAACAACAACTAAAAAGAGGAAGTAAAACTTTAAAAAAGGAGCCAAGCAAGAATTTCACATGATACTTTGTAAATTAAAAAATAGTCACTTCTTGAAAGTGTAGGTTTATTCAATATTCCTGACTTCCAGGAAAGTGGAAAGATGAGGTAAAAAAACTATTTTCACTGAAGTTTATCATGCGCAATGCTTTCAATTTATCCCAAACACATTTAAAAGGTCTGAATTTCACTAGTGCATTTTATATTAATTTTCTTTACTATATATCAAAATGGGTTTTAATCCTGCATGCCACCACTTCCTGTTTCTAAACTAGAGATAGTATCCAATAGCACAGGATGATAATCTTTAAAATCCCACTTCCTGGGACCAGCTGAGGTGACAGAACTGGTGATGGAGACTTCAAAGGGATGGTGGTTTCATGACATTTGTGGTATTATTTTGAAGGTCAGTAAGGGGCTGATTCTGAAGAAAATCAGCAGAAACAGCTTTATGTTAATCTATGCCACTGGTCATTTTTCTGTTCTTGAAACTTATTTCCGATTCCCTGTGGTGGGTTTGACCTTGGCTGGCTTCTTCCAGAAGAAGTGGCTCACCTAGCCATTTTCTCACTCCTCCTGCTCAACACAACAGCAGAAGAAAAGATGTAAAATGTAATGTAAAAGCAGGGGTTTTTCCCTCACATATTTTCTCACTCCTCTCTCACAGCTGATACAGTGTTTTACATTCCTTTTTAAATGTGTTTTCACAGAGACATCACCACCTCTGCTGAAGAAGCAGACTTTGGCCAGTGGCAGGGCCATTTTGGAGTCAGTTGGAGCCAGCTGTGACCAACATAGGGTGAGCCCCTGATCTCTTTTCAGAAAAGCCTCCCCAACTCCCCAGACCTTGCCATATTAAAAAAAAAAAAAAAAAATACACCCTCATATCTATTACTCTGATATTAACCTCTATGACAACCTAACCTGCATTTTGGGAATGACTATTCAGCATCAGAGCATTTACATTCTGCTCTTGTGTCAGCTCAAAACACTCATCATGTGCCTTCATACTAGGTTTATTTCCAGGTGCACCTGTGGCACAGTGGGAAACTGGATATAAGGATAATGAAAGCAGCTGTAGTCATGTAGCAGGTCTCCAGTGATTCTCAGACTGCCTCGTTGTGCATTTCTCATTAGGAGTGTGAATAATATAAACAGTTTGGGGTTTTTTTTAGAGACACCTTAGGCATCTTTATCTCACCCTTAAGCTTTGCATGCTAAGAATGATATCAAACCCAAATTCAATAAAGAAAGGTTCCCTCAGGACTCAACCAATATTCAGTCTAGATTCCTTGCTCTTACTCACAGGTTCTGCCATGTAAGACTTTCATTTTGCTGAGTACAAATCAGAAATGCATTCCAGAATCAAATCTGGAAGCTCAAAACTGAAAGACTAAGCCAGATGTGTAAGTTGTTCCGCACCTTGCAGTAGCAGTGCCCTCTACAGTCAGTTGTCTTCATCCTTTAGCGAAAGCGGATTGGATACCAAACTGCCGTGGTTTGACACTGGCCCCACGCCAGGCACCCACGAGAGCCGCTCGCTCACCCTCCCATGCCACAGCAAAAAAAAAAATAACAAACGCTTTATGAGTGAGATAAGGACTGGGAGAAACACTTCAAGGGCAAAACAGGCTCAACTTAAGTTGCAAAGTGAATTTATTACTAACAGAATCAGCGGAGGACAATGAGAAGTAAAACAAGCCCTTAGAACACCTTCCACCCCCAGCCCTTCCCTCCTTCCCACCGACAGCGCAGGGAGACGAGGCATGGAGGTTTGGTCAGTTCATTGCTGAGATTTCCTTCTGCTGCTCTGGGAGAGGAATCTTCCCCTGTGAGGCCGTGGGGTCCCTCCCATGGGAGACAATTCTCGTGAACTTCCCAGCGTGGGTCCCCTCTCGGGAGCAGCAGCCACACCGCACCTGCTGCAGCCTGAGCCCCTCCCACGGGCACACAGCCCTCCCAAAACTGCTGTGCCGTGGCTCTCTCTTTCCATGGGGTGCAGTTCTCCAAGGACAGGCTGCTCCAGCCTGGGAGCAGGGCCCTCTCTCTCCACCGGGTCTCCCACTGGATCACAGCCTCCTCCAGGCATCCACCCGCTCCAGCACAGGCACCTCTCCCACGGGCTGCGGGTGGATCTCTGCATCCCCCGTGGATCCCCACGGGCTGTGGGTGGATCCCTGCATCCCCCGTGGATCCCCATGGGCTGCGGGTGGATCTCTGCATCCCCCGTGGATCCCCATGGGCTGCAGGGGCACAGCTGCTTCACCATGGTCTTCACCACGGCCTGCAGAGGAACCTCGGCTCTGGCACTTGGAGCACCTCCTCCCCCTCCTTCCCCACTGACCTTGGTGCCACCAGGTTGTTTTCCCTCACATGTTCTCACCTCCTCCTCTTCTCTGACTAGAATCCAAAATCCTGTGACTTTATTTTGATTTTCTTCTTAAATCTGTCATCACAGAGGCATTACCAACCTCTCTCACTGGCCCAGTTTTGGCCAGCAGCATTTCCCTCTTCAGAGCCATCAGGGATTGGCTCTGCTGGACGTGGTGGGAAGCTTCCAGCAGCTTCCTTACAGGAGCTGTCTGTGTGGACCCCTGCTACCCAAAACCAGGCTGTGCCAAACCAATACACAAACCCAAAAGACTTTTATACAAATGAATCTTAAAACTAGAAATTGACCTAATGACAGTTACAGGTCTTTGACAGATGTTTGGAAACCCTGAAGCTCTAGAATTTGGGTGTCTGTGGAACTACCTTTGAAACTAGACCAGCTTTGAGATGCAGGTCAAACCACACAATATCCAGATATCCTTTTCAGCCACAGTTATTCCATGTATCTATGATACTCTGTACTTCTAATCCCTGATAAACTGTTAAAAATTATTTTTTAACTAAAACAATAACTGTGGAACACAAATAGAGTTATCTCCCAGCAAACCGGACAGCTAATTCATCTGTTGCCGAACACTATTTTCAGATGTAATCACAATGTTTCCTGCCCAGAATTATTGGCATTGAGCTTGTAAATGAATCCCCTAAGGGAGGAAAAACACTGTAAATAACTTGCCTCTAAAGAGGAGGGGTTTTTTTGATTTTTACACCAGACAACATGAGCTCTGGTTAAATGCTGAGTGATGTTTATATCCCTGTACATCCAGCCATACCTCAGCTGCTTTTATTATTTTTTTTTTTATTTCAGTATTAATGAACATAGCAGTCATTGGTATTCACTTCCAGAGTTTTAGTAGTATTCAAAATATAGACACATTAAAGGAGGGTGAACATGCCAGCTGAAAGAATAGTGTTTTCCAATTTATTTTATTGTCTCATGAATTAAGGAGAAAAAAGAGGTGGAGGGGATGAAAGAGAGATGAAAACAGAGATGAAATTTTTCTGCTGGTATTCCTGTCCAATAAGACTGAATGGCCTAAAGAGAATATGAGCATGGGTTTTCAACGTGTGAGTTGTTACCAGTTTATCAGGCAGTGTAATTTGCACAACCCTTAAGGGATATTGAGTATGGATCAGTACAAGTGTCATGGGAGCACAAATTTAGCTTAAATCTGCCACAGTGTTTTTACAAGGTGCTTACAAGAGCTTGACTCTCAGCTTGTCAGACATGATGTGCTACTTCAGATCCCTGGATCAGTCCATCTCAGAGCTCCCTGCATTATATAATTGCTCAGCAACACTTTCAGCTTGTTTACGCCATGGGCACTATAATGCGGGTTGGCTAATGGAAATTTTGCTGGCCTAATTTTCTAAAGGTAGCTGCATATATGTGTTAAAACCTTTAAAAGTTATTTAGCCCTGTTCCAAAGGTGAAAATTTCCCCCTGGAGAAGTCAGAACAAAATGTGTTATTTCTTTGAGACAGCCTGACCTCAGATTTTTACATGAACATTTGTTTGTTTGTAGATAGCTAGGTAGTGTAATTTCCCCCAATTTACATGTCAAGTGTCATCTCTTCTTCCACCACACTGCAGAGGAAATAAGTTAGAGGAAAGTCCTCTTTATCTTTATGAGATGAAAAGAGAGCTGCTGTTTGGTGACCCGCTCAGTCTTATCAGGCTGGGTTAGACAAATTGTTGGAACATTTGTAATAATGAGTTCTTCAGGTGGCATCCCTTACTGCAGGATTTATCTGACTAAATGGGGGTGCTAATGTGCATTTCAGCAAGTCACTTTTGATTCCCTTTACTGCCAGAGAAGATCTAGTAATAGAGACAATGGAATTTAGAATGTGATTCATCTCATCCTAAACAGGTGCCTACATTTGTTCAGAGGAATTGCATCCTAAACTCCATTAACTGAATTGATCAGATCTCTGTTGATGATAATGGAAGCACAAATAACCAGTTAAAATTGTAGGTGCCTGTGCTGAAAGTCAGGTGAGATTGATGAGTCCTACCCCTTGTTTCTGAAATGTACTCAAACTGAGGTGTATGTTGTACACTCAGCTGCTCCATCCTATTAAAACTGAGGTCCTTCCCTGGAGGATCTCTGTTTTAATGTCTATGGAAATCTGTGCAGTCTGGTGCAGCAAAGAAATTCCCATGCCTTCAGATTTTTTTTTTTCAGGAAATGAAAGTGGAGCTGCTGGTAGCAGAAGCTTGAAGCTTAACCACCTACTAATACCCATTTCGGAGGTATAAGGTCTCTTTTTTTCTGAGTTGATCCAAACTGCCCAGTGTGTAAAGAAAATAGAGGGATGCCATCTCCTTCAACAATGATCAGATCTTCTTAGAATAAGGATGGCCAGTACTTGAGTCAGAGCAAAGTTTCATTTTCCCCATATCCAGTTTCTTGCAAAAGTTGTAGGATGTGAAGAGTTAAGTATAGTAACTGGGTGGGCATAAATATGATAATTTCCAAAGTTCTCTTCCAGACCTCAGAAGAAACTCTGGTAGATGTCAAAACTTTTCTTGCTTAATTTTAAAGCTTGTTGTTTGTTTTCCTTATTTTGTCCAGGTTAAAAGTCTTTTAATTAATACAATTTGTGAGGAGAATTATAATGTATAATTCTTAGTGGATGAAAGGTCTTATAATAGGTTTTTTTTTTAAATCAGTTTTTTTTTTATTATTAACATGCTTACAGATTATTTTACTGGTGTACATTTCATCTCATCTGATGAGAGAGATGCATCTCATCTGATGAAAGACATGGCACGGTCTCAGAATAAATTGCTTTACATATTCATATGCTGAACCTGGGAATTTACTTTCTTTCCAAACAAGGAATTGTTTAGTTTCCAAATAACTCTCTGGTCTGAAATGCTGTACATGAAGCAAAAGTCAGTTATAATTTGTGATTAATTTTGTGTTCTTGATATGAGTTCAAATTAAACCATGAAATCAATGCTTTAGTAATTAAACTTTTACCTTCACTGAAACAAGAAGAAAGTGCTAAGATCATGATGACAGCACTACACATCTGTGAAAACAGTGCTGGTAGCCTGGAATCTATTTTACAATCATTGTAGATTACATTTCTATCCAGGTAATGTCCCATCACTCTGACAGCAAATTGCAAAGAGACCTTATGCAGGTGAAATGCACATCTCTCTTAATTACTTGCGTGTAAGTAGAAAAACATTCCCTAATTTTTAAAAGTGGAATGTCAATTAGGAAAACAAGATCAGAAACACCTTTTTTTCCAATACTGACTTATTTTAAATACTTCAGCTATTTAGTTTGACAAGGTGTATCTCCCTGTACAGCCTTTTTTCCTCACTGATTTTTACAGTTTTACATGTTTTTGTTTCTTCCGCCTATTAGTCTTTTACAATTCTGTCCATAGCTGTAGTGAAACGCAATGTTTGGACAACTATATTGAGGGCCCAGTTAGAGACTTTGGCATGTTTTTAGCCTAATTTTAAGATGTGATATCCAGGCCTATTTTGGTGTCTCTTTCCTCTGAATCATCACCACAATATACGTGCATGTCTTCTGTGCTTCCTCTTTTCATGAATGGCACACAGATGCCAGCAGAAATGGTCTGCATGTCTGGTACTCTGCTATTTCTGCTCGTCTGCTTCCGAGATCAGCAGATGGAGATGGGGTAATTCTGTAGCGCTGCAAGTCGTAAACAAGTTGGTATAAATATCACTGTCTCAAATATTATGCTGAGGTTGCTCTGTTTGAACTTGCTCTGTTTGAACTTCTGCCTCACTGGAGCTTTGCTTAGGGTTGGTAGCATATGCTGCATGCATTTGGTTGGTTATTGTCTCCATCTGAATCAATATACAAATGCACATCTGTTGAATTGGTCTTCTAAATTTTACTCATCTTTAGACTAGAGCTGACTCCCATCCTTGGAAGTGCACACCAGGTTCACAGTAAACCCTACCTTTAGCCTTCCTTCTTTACTTTGATGGGCAAACTAATGGGAAATATCATTATCCCTAACACCTGGTTATTGTCCATGAAAACTACTAGGATAGTTCCCATTTCCAGATTGTGTATTCTGACTCTTTACAGCATTAGGAAAACTTTTTACACCATTTGCCTGCAGGACATACTCTGCTTTTGGCTACAAGAGGGGAACATATAAACCTGGCTTTTTAGAGACAGCCGCACAAACCCCAACAACAGAAAAAAAAAAAAATAGGCAAATACATTGATGGATTTTTCAAAACCTGTGAAGTAATGTCAGTCAGAACCTATCTCAGTGTATCAGTTAGAAAGGTTAACAGGCCACTGCTCAGCCTTGAACAGAAATGACAGCTCAAACCCTGGAGAACTCATCCTCTCTCATTGAACAATAGGAAAAATTTGAAAAACCTGCAGTAACATCTAGCACCTACTTGCCAAAACCAAGGCCCACTGTAGCCTGGAGAGCACAGTCAGGGTACCAGTTTTCAACAGTTTTTAGAAGGTTCCTGTCCTCTGTCCACCAAATGTCCCAGGCTCACTGTTCATTCCCACTAGATCCTCTCATTCCCTCCATCCCCACTATTGCCACTGGGAACGTTTGTGATGTTTTATTAGCAGTCCTTTTACCCCATAACACACGTGGTTAGCCCAGGTTAGCTCTCAGGTACACTTCACATGGCAGCCCAGTAGCTGTTTATAGTAGAAGAACTGGGGGGGACACTAAGTAGAGAAAGAGAGAAAGGCAGCAGGGAGGAAAAATTCATAATCCACTTTTGTTACTGGAATCATTTTATGAAAATAGAAACAACCAAAACCAACTCAGTTTCAGTTTGAATAAATTCTTTCAGTTCTAATAAAAATCATAGTACAGTCCAAAAGGACCACATCATATCCAAACTTCAAACAGAATTTAGACAAAACCAAGATGTCAATGCACCCTGCAAACAGAATTACATTCTATCTGATCATTTCTATATAGGGTGGCATATTTGGTGTTATTCAAGTTTCATTCTTTTTTAGCAAGGTAGAACTAAGAAAGTAATCTGTCCACTTCAAAACACTGGAAAATAATTAATTTTATTTTAAATAATCACAACTGGCAGACTCGGAGAGTGTGAAGGAAGCAGGCTGGGAATATGCACCATTTGTATTGGAAAGGAAATTGAGCGTAAGAGAGTGACAACTGAAAAGAAACAAACAAACAAGCTATTCTTACCTGGTTTGAGGTATGGAGGAAAATAACAACTTGCAATAACAGAAATAAAACCTTCTAGTCACAGATGGAGATAAGACAAGGATGTGTGCAATAATGTAAGCTGTTAAGTTAAACATTTCAACATGAGAAAGCTGTTATGATAATAAATCTTTGGTTACTTAATTAACAGGAAGCCTGATAGCATAATTATTTTTGTTTTCTTTTAGGACAAGACTGCAAAAATTAAAATAATCTACTAAACCTTAATAAATGAAAAAAAAGAAAATTCATTTCAGTGCAATGGCAATGTCTTCTTCTAAAGCAAAAGGATACTTAGATAACAGTTTATAATTTTTTTCTGTTATGCTTAATGTAATTTATCATTTATAATACATGAAGTTAGCAATAAATAACTATACCACAGTGACTGAAAACAAAGACATCAATTTTCATGCAAGACAAATTTTGTTAGAAAATAAGTTCTTTTTCAAAAATTGAGATTTTGTTATGAATAATAATGACAGTGATTTTCCCTTTTTCATCACATTTTCTGGTCCAGTTTTAATAAGGTTTTAACAATTACATAATTAGATGAAAAATGAAAGCTGTATGAAGTATTTTGTGTTTTCCAAAATATATTTGAAGAACATGGTATTTGAAAAGGCCTATGTTGACTAAAAACAAGCAGAAAAACTAAACCCCCACTCTACAAAAAATCAACCAAACAAAAAAACAAAACCAAACCCCCAAAACTATGAAGTTATCAGCTTGGATACAGCAGGAAATGTGATGAACTGTGGAAAACAGACCCATTTAAAGTTAGGTGAAGCAGAACATTATTTCAGAATATTCCCATTATTAATATAATTGGTTTCTCTTGGCTCAGCCAACTGCAGCGATTTTTCTTGTTGTCTGAGTACTGAATTGCACCGAATGGCATTGGGGAGGAAGCAGCAGCAAATTGCATGCAGGACTTCTGAGCTGTGTGTCACTCACACCATGACTGGGAAGAGCTCTCCCATAGCCTGTACACCTCTGTAAAGACACTCCCCAGCCTTCACCTCCCATAGAATCACAGAATGGCTCGGGTTGGAAGGGACCATAAAGATCATCTAATTCCAACCCCGTCACATGGGCAGGGATGCCACTCCATAGATCAGGTTGTTCAGAGCCTCATATGAAAAAAAAAAGATGTCTTTTTATCCTCAGAGCAACATTTCCTGCTCAATGTTGACTCTGAATGAGGAATTATATCCAGTTTTCAGGAGAACTGAGCTGTGCTAAGGCACTGCTGCTTGAGTGATGTCAGTGTTTGCTCACTGCTCACTGCTTACTTTTCACCTCAATGCTCATTCCCACATATACGTATAAAATAACAGAGACCAGTTTGGTGATGTTAAGGCTGCTACTGGCAATTCTGACACAAACTTGTAAAATCTATGATTATGAGAAACTTCCTTTCCTAACTTTTATGTTTCTTTCTGTCTATAGTCTGTTCTGCATTAGAGTAGGGTAGTGGGACAAGTCTGCTTATCAGCCAAATAATTATTGTAAGACGCAGTTACCAATAAAATGTTGTCAGAAAATAATTTTGAAAGCATAATCTCACTACAGGAGATGACATAAAATTAAATAGAAGGATGCATCTAACTTTTGTTTCTCTTCCTTCTTTTTTTAGATTGAAATTAATAATCACAGTTTACCACTACAAAGAAATGGGTCCAATCTGATCAGAACCAGTAATAGTGCAGTGAAACCTGGAATTGCTCCAAGTCATACCTAGAGCAAAGTTAATTCTTATCCCTGGATTTCTTACTAAGGCTTTGCTCTAAAATAGTTGTGCCTTCAGTGCTGATGAAAAAGTAAGGGGAACATGAACTTTCTTTTCATCCTTCTATAAATTTCCCAGATCATAATTTCCTGCTTAAGCTCACATTTTCGTGTGGTTTTTATTATCATTTTTATGATATCTCTCTGCAAGGATTAAATAGCTTCTCAGCTACATTTAACTGTAGTATAATATTTGGAGCAAGACCCTGTGACCCCGAATGAGATCTAGATTAGCAGAAGTTTGTAGTGCTTTTAATTGCTCGCAGTTTAAGAATCAATGTTTCTCAAGCTCTTGCATTACTCTTTTAGTTCTATGTGCTTTAATCCTCTGTGTGAAATGAGGTGAACTATTATTTAATTATTTATTTTTTTCCTATAATAAACTACACACTCTGTAAGCTGTTCCTCCAGTAAATCAGTGGCATGCAGGAAATATTCATTGAATTGGAGGGGGGACTTTTAGGTAGCTGCAAGATATTCTTTTATATTCTAATTATCCTTGTTCCATCAGTATGATAGAAAATATAAAAAGCAATCTGCAGATCAGACCTCTTGGATTGCTTTAGCACTGAATTCTGGGAGTGCAAGGAAATTATTCAGGAGTGAAAAAGAAAGATAGCAGGAAAACCTGAGAATAGTAGAAAAAAACCCTCTGCAATATTAAATGTAGGAGTTAGTTTTATCAAGAAATAGAAAAATCAACATTCCAAAAATATTTATTACTAGGAGAGGACTTTTACAGGGATCAGTACTAGGACTGATGCTGTTAAACATTTTGATCAGAAATCAAGAAGAAATTGCAAAATTGCCTTTGATTTTAAATGTTTAGATATATGTGTGAGCTAACATTAAAGATCATGGTAAATTCACACTCACTGACAAGGAGGGGCTCACCAGAGGTGTGAAGATCAAAGGCAGCCTTGGCTGCAGTGACCACGAGATGGTGGAGTTCAGGATTCTGAGGGCAAGGACATCTGCTTAGGAGTGTCCCATGGGATAAAGCTCTGGAGGAAAGAGGGGCCCAGAAAAGATGGTTAATATTCAAGTATCGCATCACATCCTCCAAGATCAAAATGCCTCCATCCCAATGAAGAAGAGGTCAGGATACCCCAGTGCAAGAAAGACAAGGACATTGTCCAAACTGTTCCAGAAGACCAGGGAACTGGAACACCTCTCCTGTGAAGAAAGGCCAAGAAAGCTGAGATTGTTCAGCCAGGAGAAGTCTTGGAAAGACCTTACTGTGGCTTTTCAATATATAAAAGAAATCTGAAAGAAAGACGGAACACCACCAAAGACTCCAGGGACAGGAAAAAGGGCACTGGATTTGAACTGAAAGATGACAGGTTTAGATTGAACATGAGGAAGAATTTTTTTGTGATGAGAGTGATGAGATGCTGGAACAGTTTGACCAGAGAAGCTGTGGATTCACCACTACTATGTCATGGAGAAGCAGAAAATCTATTAAAAAGGCAGGACTCAGGGCTTTTGTCTGCAGTGGAACAGAATTCAGGCAGCTCAAACATCCGATAAGTGTATTGGATACACATCCAAATATTAATTATTGGAATTCAAGAGCATTTTAATATAATGTATTAATCTTGCTCATGATTGGTAGCTGTTGGCTGGAGCGACCATTCCCACACAGTGTTTTAGTTTGAGGTCTTACCCTTATCTGTTTCTGTTATTTTAACTACACCTTAACTATGTTAAAATAAATGGTAATTAATTACAGCTAACAACTCCTGTCAGTGCTATGACACCGAGTCATGTTATGATTGTACATGTACAACATAGTTTTGGACTTGCGAATATAGTGATTATGCCATAGCAGAGGGTGTGCAATGGACAGCCTGAACCCACCATTAATCACTGGTCTAGGAAATCTCAGCTGCACCACTGAATACATCCATAGATCACTGTTCACATAACCAAAGCCATTGTAAGACTGTCTGTGATAAGGTCATGAAAAAATCAGATTATGTGATTCAAGTTACAATAAATCTCTTTTTGAATACATATATGACATCTTTTAGAAACAGAAGGAAATGATTAATGAAAGATCTGAAGACAAATGGGAGTTACATTCCCATGTTCTTATTTCCTTGGTTTTTTTCTTCTATTGGTTTAGTTGCTCAATGGGGTGAAAATGAATTAAATATTAGTATATTACCCAAAAATATGATGATTACAAGTAGTGAAGAGATGGTGTTAGAGACAGAAACAAAGGACTTGGGTATACATTTATATGCATTAAAAACCTTTTTTCAGTATTCCTACGACAGTGAGAAATTTCAGTCTCATTCTGGGTCATCTGCAAGATTTATCTTTCCTCTAAACAGGTAGGATGTGAACCAGCACAGATCACGAGACTTAACCTCAGGGTATGGAATGACCAGAGCTTATATGTTGGTTAATATCACACTGAAATAGACAAATTCTTATCAAACTGAAGACAAATTCATTGTTTCAGCCTTTAATATGCATGAAGTTCAATCATATTAAGAGTTTTGCTCTAGAAAGTCACACTTTCGCTTATTTTGCAAATGATGCTGAACCTTCAACTTCTATAATGACTTTAGCAGGTAATCCACCATATTGAGCACTGCTGACGTCCTCATAGCCTTAATTTACCAGAAACTGACTTGATAGCCAACCTTACACCTGGATTAATTTCATCCAACATTAGCATTTTAAGAAGCTGTCTCTGTTGGTTATCTCAGACCTTGCTTACAGTAAAGAGAAGTAAACTTTGAAAATGGTTTAGGCCTTAGATCAATCTAGATTCAGATTTTTCTCTCTGTGAGACAATTTGAAACAGTCATACTCATGATTTTAACATGTCATTTAATGTCTAAATGTAGAATGAACTGGATTCCTAATTTTCACTAACTCATGTGTACAAGGCTGCCAAGATCTTCACAGTACCCCATGGCTAATGGAATGCTCAAAAATCCGCTTAAGGTAAATCCCTCAAAGTTTTTTAGCTCCTTTCCCAAGCCAGGCAAAGAACTTCTTTCACACTGGGGCTGTTTTAGCCCTCTCTCTCCCAACTGAGCCCTATGTAAGTAGCAGGGAAAGGTTGGCAAAGTAAAGGCAATGCCAGTGAAAAAAAGTCTGAAATGCTCTATTCAATTCCTCATGGGTGATTAAAAGATATTAGGCACTAATACCTAAGATATTAGGCAATGTTGATGGGGATGCTATGGATAGTTGTCAGCACCCAGAATCTTCCACTGGGAACTAGACGATATTAATGTCTTCTTCTCCAGGATCCATCTGGGTTAATTTTTAATGTTTTGTAACATGCTTTTATAGATTTGGTCCCTCCTTTGATCCTCAACTCCATCCATGTCTCCACTTTTCAAGGTCTTCACTGTTTTACAAGACCTGCGTTTCTCTACCTATCACCATTGTGTTAATCATAGCTAATGCATTCTGCACAGAAAAACTGCTTGTTATTGTCACCTGTATACAACTCTGACTCATGATAAACAAAAGTAAATCAAATTAATTACTGACACCTGGTTAATTAGAGAAATTGCTGTCACAGATAAATCCAGCACAACAAAGCTGCAACCAGGTCAGGAAAGGTTCAGACAGAGCAAACCTGATGACCCTCAGTCCTGAGGCCTTGCGAACTCGCCACAAAGCTTACGACATTTTACTGCCAGGAGCTGTTCTGTATGGCAGTATTACACACTTAAACTTTAGTCAATAGAGATTCTTCTGGGAATGTTTCTTAGGAAGATATAAATTGAGCATTGTTTATTGCCCTCCAGAGAAGCCTGCTATTTCCACAGAGCAATATAAATCTTTAATGCTTATCCCAAGAAATCTAGTTGCTTAAACAAGGCAATTTTCCCTGGAGATTTAAGTGAAGCTCTAAACAAGGTTTAGGTGGCAGCTTGTGTCCAAGGCCTCTGTTATTATGCCAGCTTTCTGTGATGGTTTTTGTCTTGCATGTGATTCCCGTGTTGTCACTTTATCTGTAGCCTGCTGGACTGTTCGTGCTTTGACAATGCCCTTAATTCTCTTAGCACAATTTCTCAGTTTTCTCTGCTTTTAAACAGTACCAAATGCTTCATTATTTCTGTTTACAGTGCCTTCTGGCCAGCAAGTTTCAGAATTGTGACAATACCTCCATTGCAACCATCCAGCACCCCTCACCTTCAATGATTAACATTTGACCATCCATATGGGCTTTGCTTTGGAGCCATCTTGTACCCATGGCCACCAGTCAAGGGGCTGTGGTCCATATGCTGGATCCATTCCATATTTCCTTCCATTAAAATTCATTCCCTGAGTAAACAGAATTGTGAAGATAATTTTATTTGCAAATTCTTTGTCTCAGTGGTAAAACACTTTTGAAGCTGAGAGCGTCAAAATCAAGTCTTGAAGTTAAGATATATAAAATATGCATATTTATTTTCTGAAAAGTAGTAATTCTCAAGTATGAACATTCTGTCTTATCCTGTGTATTATTTTCACTTTTTTAAATTTCACTGTACAGTCAGAAACGTAACAATTTATTACTGCTTTAAAATATATTTAATAGCAGCTGAGCTTAGTAACTGTCTAAGTACAACTCTTAGCCTTACACAGAGTTTGTCAATTAAAGATTTTTTTGCTATGCTATTTCCATTATTTCCCTTGACCCTAAAGGCCAGCAAATAGGGAGTTTTCAACATGCAACTATTGTGACACAACTGGGATTAGCAAGGTAATTCATCCTTTGGTATGAATTCCGCAAATTTTTGGTTCAGATGGCCTCACCATCTCCCAGATCTGGAAGCCAAGTAGAACATCAGCCTTTAGCAAAATGATGTTAGGCATTTAGGCATAGGCAACAGAAACTGAAGAGTCACTCTAAACCACATTCTCTGTAAACCTTAACATAAACTGAAATGTCCTATAAGATGGTGTCTAAAATCTACTGACCAAATTGTTTAGGGTTCTGCTGAATACAATTAAAGTTTAAACACTCATGAGACACACAGAAAATGTCCATAATGCCTACAGACACAAACACGTAGATATCTAAATTTATGTGATGTCATCTCAAACTGAAATTCATTCTTACTGCCTTAAGTCACACAGATTTGGTTAAAAACTGTTTTGCATTTTTCTATATTTACATTGAAATGTAAAACTTCCCGTCCCCTGAAAAAAAAAAATCTATACTGACAGTCACTATTACTAGATTACAAATTTATTTAAGAAGTTTGATAGTTGCTAGAAAAGTAACTACTTTTTGCTTTCTCTTCTGATAATGAAGATGTAAGAATAGAAAAAGAGATCAAACTATCATTATAATCTAGTTATTTCCATTGGTTGAAGCAGACCCTGACAGTACAGGGTATTCCAATGAAATTCAAAGCTGAATGTAACATTAATATTTCATAAGAAAGATATTCAGCATTGCATCTTTGATTTTAAGCCTTACACACTTAGCTAAAGTGATGTAAGTGGTGAACTTAAATGAGAATTCAAACTTTTTCAATTACGATTGCATCTTCCAAATACCAGTCTTGCACAAAGCCAGCATAGGTCCTACTCAATTTCCATCTCAGTCCTAACCAGCTACAGCATATCCACTCTGTCTCCATTAAGAATGGAAAAAGAAAACCACTTCTTATCCATGCTCAGTTTAGTAAGTGATGCAAAGGAATTGCATCAGAAGGCAGGAAAAAAATATTTTCTGTTGGTGTCCTGAAGCCGTTAGAATATCTACAAAACGCTGCTACCTATGGAAAAAAAACCTTAACACACTTATAGCCTTACTTTATAGTTGACATTTCAAAAACCTTCAGCTTGCTGAGAATGGCACAGAGAATTTTCTGACTGGTACATCACAGCCGTCAAAAAAAGAGAGATTTCTTCAGAAATCACAGAAGAAAAGGACAATTACCTATCTGGCTTTCAAGTGGGAAACATTTTACATCTATTTGCTTTAGCACTTGAGACATTTCAAGCCATCTCCATAAATCTTTTTCCAGCCTCACAGTGGTCAATAAAACCAAGTGTGACCTTGTGCAAAGTATGCTAGATTTTGATTATAATGGGATTATGTGTTAGATTAGGGCTAAATGTATTATGCTGTCACCCAATATGTCAAAGTTGGCAAACATAGCAATGCTTGGCCTGCAGCTCATTTTTTTTTCTTGAAATCTGTATCATTGGCCTGGAGCCTGATACCTGAAGCTTTAACTTTTTTTTTTTTTCCTTTTTTTTTGCAATGCACTTTTTTTGTGTTCTTGGATGTGAATGAGCCAAGCATCACAATATTATATTATTTGTCAGAAAGTGTTTGTGTCTATGTGTGCAGTCACTAGCTAATACCTATCACATAACCCATGTTAATTTCTTTTTTTGCTCTTTCAGACTAAAAAAATTCACAGATTAATTTGTATTTTCAAGCCTTCTATTTATCTATGTACATAAACAGTTCTTGTATCTTTCTAGATATAGATGGACATGTTCATACACTGATGAAGACAAAATATTTGTATGCTGCACGACTTTACAGCTAATTGTTATGTTTTATTAAATGAAATACTACTGCTGGTTTTTGCTTTATGAAAGATAAAATATTCCATTGTTTTAGAGCTTGTTTTATGAATGCTGGAGGATTTTTTCCTTGGGAATTTTAGATAATGGAGAGAACAGGAGGAGGGAAGAATTGTCTAATGAAAGCAAAACTGCAAACCGTCATGGAAGCCTTGGGAATAACTGGTGTGAATCAAAGTAACCTGAAAAGAAAATCCTTGGTCTGAAACAGACTTCATGTAATTCCCTATAAAAATTCAAACATAATTAGATGGTTAACGTTAGGTAACTCAGAATCATAGTTAAAATCTGGAAGAAAAGAGGAAAACAAAAAAAGGCGTATATGAGAAACCTGCTAAAACCAGGGTTTGGGAAAGAAACTCAAAATTCAGAATACACTTCTGCTCCTGGCTGATAACTTTTGATGTTTCAGTAGAGAGATTTCTCAATCTGTTTGTTGTTCTCGTTACTCATGAATGAAATAAGATCAACAGCAACACAAGACCTCTTATTTATAATAAAATAGAAGTATAGAGAGTAGGAGTCTGTTGGGGGCTGCCAGGAAGGACTGGAATACTGTAACTGAAAGGAACTTACTTTTTGACAGGCAATAAATTGATTGATCTTTAATCACCTCTTCAGTTCAAACAGGGATGCTCATAATACAACTTTCCCTCCCTCCTTGTCTGTTTGGATTATCACTCTTTGTGCCATGCCAAGCAAGAGACGACCTTGATTTTAGAGTGAAACTGTAACTTTACTAGATTACAAATAATTTATAACAGCTTATTCTTGTGCCTTCACTTGGCTTCCTCCCACAGCCAAAAATAATTAGAAAGTAATTAAGCCATCAAAAGCAAGGCAGGACTAAATTACAGTAAATTAAGCTGCTGGATAGCTGGTAAGAGAGTCTCAACTGCTGTAGGAGTTAAGGATAGAAAAGATGGGAGCAAAAATTATTATTTTGGTAAAATCTCCCCACTGTGTTTCATGTAAAGCAATGATATGTCTTTTGAGAACTGTCTAAAAGAATTTTGTAATATGCCTGGAATAAGGAAACTAAATACCACTTAACTTATCACCTCTTCAGGCATTAAGAATGAAAGTTTCCCTGAGAGGCTCATTTGCCCTGTAATTTTCCACTCACCATTTTTCATCTCCTTTGCTAATTTATTTATTTATTTGTAGCTCCCTGTTCCTGATCTCTCCAAAACTAAGTTTTCTAAGACAAAGAATAAAGGAGAGAAGTAGAAAAGGTGGGAGGAATTTAGAGGGAATGGTATGGAGCAATGCTGGGAGGATAAACCCAGGCAGACTGGAAATGGGGAAGCAGACAGCTGCTGAAATCAGGATGGAGAAAATCATGTCAGAACTGCATAAGTTTTTTATCAAAATCCCAAAGTCTTTGCTTTAACTATTTTTTTCCTATCTATAAGAATCTCTGCCTGTTTTTTCTCCAGAGTTTTGTCCGTAGTTCATATAACCATATGATCCCTAACACCCCAGAGAGGTTGTCCTGCTCAGTCTTGGGTTCAGTGGCTGTTCCAGCTCAAGGTGTTCGACAGGAAGGCAGTGCATGCAGCCATATGCCAGAATCCCTCTTTCCCTTCCTGCCACTTTGTGCTGCTCAGGGAACTGCTGAAAGGTGTGTGATTCTCTGTGACGTACAGGAGCTCTCACCTGATGCCAAGCAGCACAAACAGCTCTCCCACTTTTCTGCCTTTCTGCACGTTGCTAAGGGAGAGGAGAAGCAAACAAGATGAAGGGGAACCCATGCTCTGTCAAGACACAGAGACTTGATGGCTCCATGGGATCTGGGGGATGTGTGAATGCAGCTCAGAGGAGTGCACCACAGAGCAGGAGGACGTTCCCAGCCTGGCTTTAAGCTCATTACTGCTGGCACTGTTCAGGCACTATGCTGCAGTCTGGCTCTCAGATGCTTTCCCAGGATCCCAGCAAGGCTGTGCAGCCTGTGTGAGCTCTGACCTGTCTGCACACCACTGCCCAGTAGTACCTGAACTGCCTGATTTTTAGACAGTTCAGATATGTCTTCCCAGTGAAACCTGTTGATTTCTAAGGCAGATACTGCTACGTCCATCCATCATCTCTGGGTTTCCTGACCTCCGGACCGACACTGTGACAGCTGCAGCCTTGTGCCTTCCTTCCTGTGCAGTGTGTATCAGCACCATAAACCAGGACTACCCTCTTGTCTCACCCTTGCTGTGGCTCTGCAGTTCTGGTCAAATTTTAAATGCAGCAGACATCACTTTTTGAGCCACCCCCAAGCTGCCATGCTGATGTGGCTGGTCCTTCTGCTGCTTTACCATTACAGACCTGAAATCTTCTGTGTGAGGCTTTCTGCAGCTGTATGGAATCCACTTCAGCACTGGACCACTGAAGCATCAGGGGGATTTTTCTAATTCTGGCATGCAAAATATAACCTGCTGCAGGTAACAGTGTCTCTGGACTTGTGCTTCAGTAGGCTGGAAGTGTTTTAAAACCTCAATATTGCAGAGAGAACAGTGAACTGAAAGAAGGAAAATCTGTCTCCATGCATAATTTTGGATGATAGGACAAACTGAGATCTACAAATCCAAAACAAATCTACAGGATATGGCTCATCTCTGTATTCTGAAGTAGTAGCTTTATAATGCAAGCTATGAGTGTACAGATGAATAAGGATTTTTGATCATTTTTCTTCCCCCAAACACCCAGACTTTCTCAATGACACAGCCACTGTCAAATACATCCAAGACCAAAACGACTATAGGATGGCAGGGTGATAGCTTGCCAGTGATGAAACCAAACAGGGAGCTGGAAATGTCTCATGAGAAATAAAAAGCCAAAGTAAAAGATGGTATCCAAGAAATTTACGGACATACTGTCTTCTGAAAAGTCTTATCCATATAGTTGCCAACAAGAAAAATTGTCCTCTGCCAGCATGGGGAAACAGTCTGGATGGCTACAGTGAAATGTTTAGTTCATACCAACAAATCACACCAAGAACCACAAATCTGGCTCTTTTACCCAAGACAAATGGAATGGTGATAATACTAAAAACATACCAAATTAATGCCAGATGTAGGTTAAGATTCTTTTTCTTTCACTATAATGACCCAAAAATCAGGCTTTTAGTCTATGCCACCTGCTTAAAATCAGTCCTACAGAGAAACAGCGAGTTCTTGATGGCAATTTATTTGTTTGCAACGGGTTAGCAACATTGTGGAAAAATGTTCTTAATCTGAGGATGGCAGTTCTGGACAAGCATGTGGGACCTTTGCTGATGGAAATACACCCAGTTGTTTATGGCATACAGAAGCAAAAGCAGATTTCAGACTGCTCCTGTGACTTATTAAGGTACCCTTACTTTGTAAGCAACTTCTACTGACTGTTTACTCCTAAATTAAATGGGAGACAGAGAATGATCCCTGGTTCTGAGGAGAACAAGTGGCATGGCCTTATGTCCATATTGTTCAGGGTTATTTCTCTTTAGAGCAAACTAACTACACCTGCACCATGCAGCCCTTAACCTTCTGTCTCCTCTTGGCCTCATTAGTTCCAAAAATAAAAATAATACATTTTTTGTGTGTTTGTTTTGTTGTGTTTTGTTTGTTCACTTGTTGGTTGGTTGGTTTGGTTCTTTTTTTGTTTGTTTGTTTTAAAATTGAAAACAGGTACAATGATGCTGTGTTCACTGCAGATCACCAGACTGGTATTTTTATAACAATAGATGAAGCCATATTCTGCATGCCATTCTGTGTGATAGTGCTTGAGAATATGAAACATGACAGGGCAACTAGGAAGTCTGTGGAAGGGGAAGAAACCACAGCAGTGTTTGAGATTTCCCTTGGAGAGATCTAATTGATAATCCAAAATAAAGTGTGAGAATAAGTTTGCCTTTGAATTCAAATTGGAACACTTCTTTACACAAATCCAGTAGATCTCTTTTGTTAGAATTCTTAATATTTTAATAAATTGAGCACTCAGGTCTGATTTGAATCTTCAGTATATGGCAATCACTTGACTAGGAAATCTTTTTCTCTGACAAATATGTGACATACATTGTCACAGCTCTTGAAAGCTTTAAAAGGGTAAGAAGGTCAGTTTTATCCCAATGTGTAAGGTTTAAAAAAAAAAATAAATTCTGCATGTTTTAATGTTCAAAGTTAACTGGAAAAAATCAGTCAATCTCTACCAAATGTAAATACAACTCTTTAGCGGAAACAGAGAGAGGTTAGTATTTTTCCAATCATTGGTGGTAGATGTCCTGATTGTGTGCTATGGCTCCCTTGTTCTTGGTGCTTACATAGAAGGGAAAGGAAGGAAAAAACCCTCTGTTCTTCAAATCTTGTTTTCCAAGTGTAAGAATATCTGTAGCTGGAGAAATCCACACTGCCCTCTGTCCAGCAGAGACCAAAAGTTACCAAGGCCAGGCTGGATGGGGTTTTGAGCACTCAGGTCTAGTGGAAGGTGTCCCTGACCATGGCAGGGGAATGGAACTAAATATGTAAGGTCCCTTCCAGCCCAAACTATTCTGTGATTCTATGATCTATATTTTTATGATTCTACGTTTGAGAAATCACCCCTGGAAATGGAAAACCTATACTTGTTCCCAGTTCAGAAGTCATGACTGCCAAGAGCCTGTTAAATTCTGCTGGGGATAGAAAAACTCCAGAAGTACATCCATGGAGACCACTTTCTTAATCACATTCTCATCATTAATCATGGATTTAAACACAGCAGAAGAAATGCAGACACACGTCCTACACATAGAACTGTGAAAGGAAAGGCTGAGGAAAGGAAATTTTCTGAGGGTTGGTATTCACTGTTGGACTCAGGAAATGCCCTGAGCAGATAATAGTCAAAGGCTAAAAGAATACTCCAGGCAAGTACGTCTGACCTGCTCTTTCTCTTTTTTGGGTCTGCTCACGTCCAGTTAGACACAGGAGCTTTGTCTGGATGGATTCTTGCTCTGAAGCAGGACTGTCCTGGTTGCAGAGATGGGGGCACAGTTTAGTGCGGTGTGGATGCAACCTCGATCTTGGTTTTGTTCCCTGTGGTAAATACCTTTTTGGGGGTAAAACATCTCTCTTTGTATACTTTTGGTACTAATATTGTTGTTGTTATTGGGCGCCTTTTTATCCCACTGGTTTTTGCTTTCAGTAAATTGTTATCTCAACCTGTAGCCTCTGCTTTTGTTCCCTCCCTTACTGGAAGGGGCAGAGAGAAGGGGAGTGGCAGATTTGTAGTTTAATTTCCAGCTGGTGTTAAACCACTGCAAACAGTTTTACATTTTCATGCTTTTAAGGGATAGTTTGTGGTAAGAAATTCAGTAAGCTGAAGACCAGAAAGTCTCGGAGCTTTTATGGAAAAGCCGTAAAGCAATTCAAAGAAAAAAAAAAAAAGACACAGAAATTCAGCAATACTGTTACTGATTTCCTAACAATCAATCTCTTGGGATGTGGAGGGTCTGTATTCCCCTCCCCTCCTCAAGTCAAGAATGGAAGTCTGTACAGCAACATGTATTAGCAATACATTTCTGTTGAGAGACAAAGCTTCTGAGGGGATACTGAAGGCTTTATTTGTCTTGGGCATTGGGAAGCCAACACAGATTTCTCGTACTCAATTTACTATGAAGGAAATGGGAACTACTATCTGCAAAGCCTTCAGAAGATTATAATTAAAGGAGACAGGCTTGAAAGAGGATTTCACATTTCTTTCTATAGACAGTGCTGCCAATTGAAGAAGCTACAGTGCTTTCCTATAGAGCCAAAGCTGCTCCCAGACACGTAATACTCAGTGATTTAAAAGCCCACACCCACAGCTTTTCCTCTTGCATCATAAATTGATTGACAATGACAAGTGAATAAGATTAGCACCTCATGGGGACAACCTTCAGCTTAAATAAAGGATAAAACTACTTATCATCCTCTAGTTCTTTCACCTTCTCCCAGGAGAATATACAAAGTGTCCTAAAAGCTAGCTAGCTGAAATAATAATCCAAGCTTCAAGTTGGAAACTGTCAGACCCTAGAAGACCTTTCTTTCTGCACTTTGTATCTACTTGCTTTTTTCCAAAGCCAAAGAGGTATTTTGCACTTCATTTGCTCAAAAAATTGAAAAATGTGTCTCACTCATTTGAAGTAGTTTTTTCACATTTTTTCAGAGCAGGACTTTCTTGCCCCTCACCTCCCCCCCCAGCCACAGCCATCGTATAAAAAGCAAAAATTTTCTGATCAAGTTTGTTGTAGGGTTTTTTCCCAAGCTTTAACTACCATACATGCCAAAAACAATGTTTCCACATGAACCTAGGATATAAGGAAACTTTCCTTAGTAATGAAGTTTAATTACCTTTTGTATTCCGCGGTTGAGCCCCTCATAGTAAAATAATGATCTTTAGTGTAGCTTTGTTTAGCCATTGCTTCAGTAAGTAGAAAGAAAACATTTACTCCAAAGACTGGCTGTGTGAGGCTGAGGTGCTGACAGAGGTTAAACCACAAAAATAAAGTAGATTTGTTATGTTTGGCACAAAGTTTAAGGTATTAACATGAGATTGCGCATACACTGCAGCAAACACGTAGGACCATAGGCTACAATTACAGATATAGAAATTCAGCAGAACAGAGGTTTGGGGAGCCCCACCAGATGTAGGTGAAGCTGAATCCACTCCTCTTGTGAATAGTTGCATGATACCTGATGTCCTCATGGCCTCAATCACAGGTTGAGGTATTCAATATCTGATCTGTGGAGGTGCTGTCCATGCCTCATGATGTGAAATCTCAGTAGGAGTTTTGATACTGGCACATACAGGATCAGATATTCTGAAAACTCAAGTAATAGTCCTTAGGTTTTTCTGAGGTACTGAAGAGTGACTTATTTGATAGTTTTGAGGTGTCTAATGGTGCATACAATATAATTAATGATCAATAATAACAGTTACAAAATTCTGGTAGGAAGACCCATTTCTGCTGTGTCATTCCTGGGGACTAGAATTGTATTTAACACTGGGAAAGAAAATGTTATGTGATCCTTACATAAAAAATTCCCTCATCTCACATGAGTGTGAAGAGGGTTACACAAAACAAATTTAACAGGTGCCTTTCCTCTCACTTTTTTTTTTTTTCTATTCAGTTTATCCTCTTGAAGTTAATTTACAAAAAAGATTTTTGTTCTGTTTTGGGGCAACACTTTGGCAACTCAACAAACATTTATGCATGTGTTTTTGCCGCAAGCCTAACTATTGTGTCCTTAGTCATTCAAAAATTTTTGCCAGCACAAATGCTAGAACGCTGTGAATTTATTCAAGGACCTACCATGATCTATGGATCATTTCCCATGCAGTTTCCTTGATATGTGCACCGATGACAGTGAGGTAGTTCCTAGAAGTAAACTGATAGCCAATTTTGACCAACAGTGACTTTATTTTACAAGACTCCTGGTATTTTCAAACCTTGAGGCAGAAGATTTTATTTTTTTCCCCTATTTTTTCTTTTTCAGAGTCTGGATTCATTTTTATTCCCTGGGAGTAATATGGAGATTTGCTAATTCATTTAAAAAAAAAAAGATTCTAACAACTGTAATGATATCATGATATCATAATTAGAGATGATTATTAAAGTACCATTATTTCCATCCTGGGTTTAATTTACATTGGTGACTGAGAGAAGTGTCCTTTCTTCAGTTTTGTCCTTGCCCTTGAAATGAAATTCCCATGACAGACAGCACTGGAGAAACATTGGCATGCAGTAGGTGATAGTCCTGTCCTCCTTTTATGTATGCATCTTGTGTATGACTCTATTCCCATCTTGGAAAGGGCTTGTTCTTCTGCAATCTAAGCAAAGGCATTTCATAAAATACATTACCCACCCTTTTCCAAGAATTGACAGTGGCATATAATCCTGTGCTGATCTGTGTTGGATTTATACAGAAGAATACTTTCATATACTTTTTGAATAATTGTGTACACAATTACTAAGCTTCTGGATTTTACAACCTCTACAAAAAGATTGATTTTTGACCATTCCTGCTTCAGCTGGGTTTAGCCTCAGACATGATGCAAACAACCTGTGACCTGACAGAATATTAATCTGTTCACCAGGTACTCCCCTGGGGCTGAAGAGTTTTTTCAGTCTTAAGAACAAAATAAGTCTCCAATGTTTTGTTTAGTAAATCACTTTACAGAGTCACAGTGAATGGGTGCCCAGGTTAAATGATATTTATTTTAAAGTAAATATAAACAAGCCCTCTTGTACAAATTCCTAATTTGGCTGAAGAACACTTGCCATCAGGAGTCTGCTTGCATAATGGAAATCTCCTACGTGAAGTGATTTCCCTTCTTTAGATGCAGGGGTTTGCAAAGACTGGTAGGTGTTTAGGGGACAATACTCTTGACAGATGGATTTGCACAGCTCTGAGTGAGGTGAGGTCAGAGACAGGATTACTTAGCTAATTTCACAAAATGGAGAGACCATTTCTGTTCATAGAGGGTGTAGCTCTGAATGCTTTTATATTTACAAAAATTATATTTTAAAATAAGATACTTTTGCCTGATGAAATCAATCTTAGTATCAGAGCACTACACACAGAGGTCTAGCTAACAACTGGAAGTGTCTTGTTTTCAGCCATCAGGCTCTCTTAACAGTGAGTACTTAAATTTTCATCAATTTAACCTGACAGAAAGGGAAATGTTCTACCTTTTAAAGCTGGTGTTGTAGGCACAGAACAAGGGCTTGAACCATGATGTAAAGGGTTTGTAGAGCTGCAAATGTATGAAACCAAGTCTTTCTACTCCTGATCACCTTAAATATGGTGTCATAAATAAATACCAAAACTCCTCAACAGAAGCTGCCTTCTGTGATGGCTTTTTGGATTTCTTTCTACATCCAGGATTATCCTTTCTTCATCTATTTCTAACCTTTTCTTTCCTTTCTCTTCTTTTTTCCTTGCATGTTCTGTTTTTACAATTTTCAAAATCCAAGAACAGTGACTCAGATGTGTGTGTCTTCCCATGAACAAGAGAATAGTAAGTACTGTCTTCTGTCAAGGTCTGGAGTGAAGAGCTATTTAAGTAGGAACATAACTCAGAATTAATAAAGATGTTAATTAGATTAGTTTGGTGGCAAAATACCTATGACAACCTTTGCCAATATTATTTGAACAAAGAATCTAACTCCAAACATGAGTACATGAGAATTAAGTGGTAGATTTAAAAAAAACAAACAAACAAACAAAAAGAGACCAAAAAAAAGAACTCCCAAAAAATAACAAAACTCCATCACTGCAAGGTGTGATTTCTTACTGGGTAAGAGATATTAGATGTCTTTTCGGCAAAGGTAAGCTCAAGGACAGGACTCTCCTTTCTTTCTCTCCCAGACTTGAGGTTAGTTAAGGTACACCAGAACAATTTTTTGCAGTGAAAGCTGTATTTTCCCCAGGTATGATGGATTTTGTTCCAGTTCGTGGGAGAAAATGATAAAACCTGGAAAAACATGGCCAAGTGTGTCAGCTGTCCTGCTCAGCTGCTCCCTCAGTCCATTGGAGTGATGACGCAGCCACTGCCTGTGTGTTGGTTCCTCCCTTGCATCTCCACTGACACCTTCAGGGCCTCACCCCTGCAGCTGTCACCATAAAGAAAGGAGGAACGACCTAAGAAAGAAACATAAAGAAGCAGCAGAAGCAACACAATGCAGTTCTCGGGGTGCTTGGTAGCTAGGCAGCATTCGAGCCTGTGCTTTTCCTTTCTTTTCCTTTCCACAGAGCTCCCTGCTCTTCTGTTGATATTTCTTCATTTTCCATCAAGTTCTCTCTTTTTGAATTCTCTTTGCTAAGTTCTTGATCCACCATATCTGCATTTGCTTAATTTTCAAGCCCAACAGATTACACCAGGAACATGTTCTCATGTTTGTCTTTGAAATCTTTCTCTCAATTTTCCCTATGTTTTCTTCCTTATTTTTTTTTATAACTTAGCTAATTTTTTTTTTTGTTTTAATTCTTCATTTTTCTCCCCTACATAAATAATGGACATGCTTCTTTTCCCTCATGACCTGCTTCTCTGACATATTGTGAAGTCCTGAGATTTGTCCCTGTATCTCTATTCCTTTGTTATTCTTTTCTTGTCCAGCCTCTCCCTGTGGTAGGAGTTTATGTGACCACACTACATAACAGTATCTTTTAATCCAGCTTCCCTGATCAGGTTGTAGTTCATGTGGAGGGCAGAAAGGAAGGGGGCTTCATGATTTGATTTACAGGTCAATCCTGAGTCTTCATGAAGAGGTACATTTATCACTGCTAGTTTCCTGACTTTTCTGCCCAAGATTTAGTTTGCTGTAAACCAATCTTTGCACCTCAGGACTAAAGTATTACTGTTAGGAATAAAGCATTATTGAACACACACATATATATACACAGTGTTGTAACAAAAATTTTCATTTTCTAATTTTATTTTTGCCTTTTTCCCATTAAAATATACACAAGAATCCCTACTATAGTACAGCAAAACAACACAAATACCAGAAATTTCTTATTTTATTATTATTCAGCTTGGGTTTGTAACCACATTTTTAGTCACAATTTTTAAGAGTTGAGGGTTGTTTTTTCTGTTGGTGGTGGTGGTTTTTGATTCTCAGGGTGTGTGTCTGTGAATTGAAGTTCAGGGAGCATGATTTGGTTCTTTTTTTTTTCCTAGAGGGAAAAAACCCCAGACACATATTGGTTTTGAACCTACACCTTCTATTCCATATTGTAAAAGAGTGTCTGAATAAATGTCAATTGCTCAAAAGTCTGTTCACATTGCCCCTCAATTCTTATAAATTTAAATACAGAAACAGGGTGGAGGTGCCAGAGCTTATCAATAAAAGTATTTTAGTTCTAACAGAATGCCCAGAGAAGCAGGAGCATTATCATTGCTCCTGCAAAATTCCTCATCCAAAGCACTTTTTAGAATTGATTGCATCTCAGACTAACCTTTCTTATGGAACAGTGATTTGGTTTCTGTACTTCAACCCTCCTTGCTCTAAAAACTCACCACTGTGACTTCTGCCTAGAATTTTTTTTCCTGTGAATACTTTTCAAGTTGAAATTCAGAGTTACACATGAAGCGGGGTGAAGTGGGTCAGTGAGCTGTGCAGAAAACGATCAGTGCAAGTTCATGGGATGGTATTTAGACAGTTTAATTTTCACTTGCAATGTGTGATTGATTTTGTCTGGATATCAGTCTTCAGAAGAGCTTGACAACAGAAAATATCAAATCCTTATGTATATTCAAGAAATGGAAATTTTGGGGCTTATTCCCTAGAGTAGGACATGGCATTGGGGATCCTAACACTAAAGGGCTCTTTTTCAGATGTCTATATTTTAAGAATTTCACGATGTGGCAGGACATGTCTCCACCCTCTCTACCACAGGTGGTTGGTGCATACGCAAGAAATAAGTCGGGTGGGTCACAGGCCCAGCATGGGGTATCTTTGGTGCCAAAAGGGCTTAGGCTGCCAGCTAAGAATCAACATCTTAGTCTGGTAAGCAAATGTGGGAAGTGATGAAAGAAATATTCTTGACCAAAAGACACGGTTCTTACGTCTATCAAATCCCACACAGTTATCGCAGAGGCAGAAGTCTCTTACACACTCCTCGGAAAGGTGTGAGAAGATTTCTCCCGGGAGCCTTGGACCAGCTCCAGGTCCCTTTCCCTGGGAACTGAGAGAAAGGAATTCAATGTCTACCCCTTCAAAAATTGGTGGTAAGAAACACTGAATCCTAAGTTATACTATTTCTTAGCTAGCTGTAAATTTAATGGTACCTTTAACTCCACGCGTACATCCTAGTATTCGCTTTTGTCTTATCCCTGTGTAGTAATAGTATGTTTTAAGTCTTACATCTGTTAGTTTTGTGTCTATTAATAAATAATTCATTTTATAAAGACCAAATCAGCCATTATTAAAGAACTTGCAAATGAGACTGGGTTTTTGGGGTGCTGGACACCTCAATAATGCGACTGCCTGCTGCCAGAGGCCTGGGCAAAGGCAAGAGCTGATTTAAACCTACATCATCCATTCATAACACACACTAAGTATATTCATAACCTTTTCAAAAGGAAACTACTATATATTACCTGCCTTTAGCAGCACCAGTCAACATCAGATGCACCAGATACTAATAAAGGAACAGACATCAGATGAAGGATGATAAAATAGTCTGTCTTTTTTCGGCAATGCCAATCATGGTACTTGCAAATCAGATACAATTCTTCATAGCATCTGCCTTCTAAGACACCTAAGGTAAGAACATGTAAATATTTTCATTAATGATATCTCTTGCTTTTTTCAGCTTCTTGAAGGTACCTCTGAAAGGCTTCAGGCTTTAGAAAAGCTTCTAGGCTGCCAAAATACTCTTCCTGTCCTAAAAATAAAAAATAAATAGAGATTTACAGAAGCTAGAAAGAAACTTGGTGGTAAACATTATATTAATAGTAATAATCCCCTTGTCCTGAAGTACCAGATGATCACTTATCAACGGCAAATTGAAGAGCAAAGAGATCAGTTTTCCATATTTTCTCATGTTTTTCAATCAAAGTAGTTATTATCTATCTCTCCGCTTTACTGTAATAACATCTGTCTTATTGTTGTCCCCCATGGTGTCACATAACAACTTCCATTTAGCACCTGCACATGGAAAAAAAGATGAATTTTTAACTGAATATGCAAATATTTGGTCCCACATAATTTTTAGACACTCATGAAGACAGAGCTGTGCTTTCCTCTGGATAATGTCTGAGTTTCATTGATGCTGTTGCTCAAATGCTCTAAGCAAGGCTTCTGCCCGCGGAAGTTTCACGGAGGTCATACAGAAACCTTTTTTAACCTCAGGTTAATGAGCTCCTAAGTTACATGTTCTCCTGCATTGTGCAGTCTCTTAATGGCAAGTGGAGATCTAGACGGAAGAAAAAGATGTGGGACCCTCGTTAGGAGGTCATGATTTGTGTATTGCTCTAGAAATAACCCAGGCTTTTGTGTGTGGCAGGGGTCAAACAGAGCACATGCTCCCCGTCAAACAGGGTGAACTCAAAACACTTCCCAAACCAACATTTCCATGACATGACAGATCTTTGAATCACCGCCCTGGGTACCTACAACAGCTGCCAAGCAAATGGCTGGAAACTCCTTAAATTAACGGAACATTTTATGCAGCCAGAGTTATTAGTCTAGTTTTAGGGCTAGTTGAATACCAGCTCTTTAAAAAGTACATCTATCAACTGCAGAAAAAAAAAATATATTTAACCCTAGTTCTAAGCTGCACAAGAAGATTAAATTTGTTTACTAGATATATATAACAACAGTTAGGGTAATTTTCCGTATTTTAATTTTATTTCTTTTTAATAAAAATAATATATAAATATACTTTTTATTTTACATATAATAGACTCTATTTAATATATATTCTATAATGTTATACAATAATATATAATTTTATATAATAACATTCTATATTATTAATAATACATATTAATATATAACATGTAGTATAGGATATTTACAATATGAAAATTGTAATATATATTTAATAACATTTTAACACATTTTCATATTTTTTCTTTTTTTTTTTCATATTTTCATATTTTTTAACCAGTGTTCTATCATCATGGGTTCAACACTAGACAAACACACCATTCCCCGTAACCTATGTAATCTAAACCTTTGTGTCCTTTAAGAAATAAAAAACCAAACAAAAACCGCAGCAAAACCACCACTCCACAAAAAAAAAGAAAACCACCAAAAACCCCCCAAAACCCCCCCAAAAGACCCAAAAACAAATACAAAAAACCCCAAACAAACAAACAAAATCTGACTCAAAGCAAAGCAAAATTTAATGTAATCAGAACAGGACATACAGAATAAATACACTGATTGTTCTCTATTCCTGTGTCCCTGATTATCCTGCCAACTCTCTCATGAGGCTTTGGATGTGTTAAGGGGAATGCAATGGAAAATCACAGGTTGGATTGCCTGGCGCTACTGACCATCAAGTGTCATGGGTTGAACTACACTTTAGAGAAGTCTTTGCCCTGTTAGTCAGGATGATAACCTGCTTGACAATACAGTGTGATTAAATTTTCACAACTGCCTTATTGTTTAGCCTAAAATGTAGAAAGGTGTCTGCCTAGAAACAAAGCCTGCACATAAATCACATGAATTCCAATTAAATAGATTACCCAGAGAAAGCTTAAAAACAAGGAGCAGAGATCCCTCCAGTGAGGGAGACCGGACATGGCACAAAAAAACCACATCAGGGCTGTGTTGGAACATCAAGGATGGCACAGAGATACTCCTGCCAGACACCCAACCTCCCTAACGGACACCCCTCCTCAGTCCCACCAGAAGTTTGCTGAACTTAACCTTGGACAGCAGCACAGCAGAGGAACAGGGAATTACATCCTCGAAAAGGCCACACATGCGTGAGCATGTGTGCCTGCTTATGTGTTAAAATTCTGTATTCCATGTCTCAAGGATACAGCTGCACTTACAGAATAAGCAAATCTTTTTGTTGTTTTCCAGTTCTGCATCCTTACCCACTTTCATCAGAGGGAATTAAAAGTTTTGGTTTTGAAATTTTGAAGGTGCATTCAGAGCTTGTATTCCCCACCCTTTGACAAGTGACATCTACTGACAATCTTCCCTGCTAATTCATCCACAATTTAAATCAGAATTATACCAAAATATCAGCTTTCCTAAAACCTGTAATTTTATCACAGAAAAGGGAGAATCCTTATTGGATTCTAAGGCACTGTGTTTTTACACAATGCGCTTTGTAGTCTTTAAAACATGGAGAAAAAAGGACAAGTCCCATCTCCAAGGACCAGTGCACAAGACACCTCTTCTGAGGTGTGTGGCATCTCAGTACAAAATGAGATTTTATAGATCACCCTTGCCTTTTGAAGGAGATAATGACTTTGCTCTTTTAATAGAACAGCAGATGAAGGTCATCCAATACATGTGCTGTGCGCAACATGTGAAGTCTTACTGTCAATCACCAAATGTCTTTCCTGGAGGCCTTTTATGATGTCCACGTAGAAAGACAAGAGAAAATGCCACTTAATTCCAGTAGTTGGCATGATTTTGCATGCACTGCCCGTTTCTTGATCTCTGCCATACTGTATGGAGCAATCCGTCACCCTAAAACTGTGGGAGGTTTCGTGTCACTGGCTGGATGGTGATTTCTCTAGTAGGTGAATACTTAATGTTGAGCTGCTGAAGTTACAATAATTTTAACAGTTGTAGTGGATAACAGAAACAAAAGATCCAACCCAAAACAAATGGAAAAAAACACAGAAGTTTGGCTTTTTGCTGTTTTTTGTGGGTTGTTTTAGTTCAGTGTAGCACAGAAGTGTCCTCAGATGAGGTAAATCAGTGCAGTCCCACTGAATGCAGTGAAACTCTGCTTACTCACATCAACTAGTCACTAGTTACTAGTTACAAGTCTCAGGTGGGTTTTTGTCAAAAAATAAGCCCTGAATGACTCAGAATTGACTTTCCATGTTCAACTTGATCATCCTACTGCTGCCCAGGGAAGTCTCAGAGCTCTCAAAGTCAGCAAGCAATATGAGACCTAAAAGACAAACTTTTCTACGGTATTTCCTAATATTAATACAAACACTACCTTGCTGCTGGGACATAGGAAAGCTGTAATCATGCTGCTCGTGGCAAAACAATCACTCTCAATTAAAGGAAACAGCAGACAACTCTGGTTTATCAGATGTTAATAGAATCTGGCTAAGCATGGATATTTTATGCAGTCCCCAACTGACTCTGGATGCTTCTTTATGAACCCGAAATTACTAGTCTCATGACAAATTGTGACTATGTGGTCTAGTAAATGGTGCTAGCTGCCTCTGGAAAATTAATTTAAAGCTCAGTAAAATACACTTGCACAGAAACAGGAAAAGTATCAGAGAAAACATAGTGTTTCAGTGCACAAGAAGTCTGTAGCAAGCCACAAAGGTGTTACATAAAAATAATGTCCAGAAAAAAGGGAATTGAAATATTGCCTTTCTGTTTGATTCTATGATGTCTGATTCAGTAACTGTGCATTTGAAAGATGCACTCTAATGGGTTCTCTAAGCAGTGTTAGACCATCAATGGTCAGTTTTCTGTTGAAAAGTGTTGAAAGCACCCAGTGTGAAAGCACTAGGAAAAAAAAATACCCTCAGGTGGGGCTGAAGGAGCAGCTAAATGACACGGCTGTTAACTTTAGTTTTAGTAATTCAAATCCCTTTGTGGATCATGCTATTTGGTTTGTTTTTGTCCATGCAATATGTTATTATATCTTCAAGCCTGATTTCTGCTGTTAGCATGTTATTTATGCACATCATTTAAAAATACATTTTAAAAAGTGCTTTTCTTTTCTTTTTTCTTTTTTTTAATCCAGAGTTTATCATCCATGAATAATCCATCTGATTGCAGATGACTTGAAGGATTATTACTGATTTAGCTGAAGAAGTGTAAATGGGCACTTATGATTTCTGCAACTTCAGACTCCAGGACACAGTGTCACACAGCATCTCAGTAGTTGCATGAGGACAGGTACTTGAAACACAACTCACTTCACATAAACTCCAGGTCCACCAGATCCTGATCTCCAAAGATTGTGTGTTGTGACTGTCACAATTCATCCAATGGTGTGGGGAGCTCATGGTTTTAGATTTGGAGTTCAAACACCTATCGACGAAGATGGTTGCATACAGTGCATGGCTCAGTCAGATCATAGAATCTATAGAAACACTAAGGTTAGAAAAGATCTTTAAGATCTTTAAGTGCAACTGCCAACCCAGCACTACCACCATGGTCACTTAATCATGTCCTCAAGTGCCATATCCACACATTTTTTGAACCCTTCCAGCGATAGTGACTCCACCACTTTCCCAGCCAGCCTGTTCCAATGCTTGTCAACCCTTTCAGTGAAGAAATTTTTCCTGTTATCTGATCTAAACCTGCCTGACCAATCTAAAAGACGACCTGCATCTTTTTACATACTGGCTATTGACATGCTGGCTGGCTATGGATCTCAGACTGGCAGTGTAATGAAGAAATGAGAACTATTTCAATCACAGCATTTGAGCAATAGCAAACTGGAGTGTGGCAAAGTTGTGTGAGTACTATGTGATCGCAAATTAGAAGCATAAACTCTGAGCCCAAATCTGTTTTGATGCCTGAGGCATTTTCTCATCTTCATGCTCTGCAGAAGTGATCTTGTCTGGAAATTAGATCATTTGAAATAATATTTTTTCACAATAAATAGAAATGTGTATTTGTCTCCTTAAGTTCTCTCTAGAGCATCATGTGGATTTGTTGTCTCATAGGTCTCTGTGTTGAACAATTTTTTGTTCTGCTTGCAGCAGTGAACCCATACAGGAAACCCTTATCGCTTCCCAACCAGAATCTGAATTTGCTAAATCATTACAGAAGAAAATTTAAGCCCTCATCCTTTTCCTTTTCTGTATATGATTTGCTTTATATAATTAAAAAAAAAAAAAAAAAACACAAAAAACTTAAATCAAAAACAAAACTCCCACAACCCTGCACTAGTGAGTAGAATTGAGAATGTGATAACTTCTGTTTTCTCTGCTTTATTCTCATGCAAATGAGAGGTTTAAGCTCCAGCAGTTACTAGAGTGTGGCTTTTTAATCACCAGTTTTATTTACCAAAAAAGACAACAGCTTGTGAGAATGATACAGAGGCAGGAAAGATAGAGAGGAAATGGGACAATTGAGGTTTCTAACTCACAATCTCATATTCTGAATATTAGCAAGTTAAGGCTGAAATAAGAATTTTCATAAATATCATTTTTTCCCCTCTTTTTTCCTCCACACTGTGATGATTCTCCTGGAGGATCTGGGCAAGTAAGCTGTGTTCCAGTAAGAACCTACAGCTGCACATTCAAAAGCAAGTACTTTCTGGCTATTTTGATGTTTATCCATTTCATAAAACAGCTGTTAAAGGGAGATAATTTTCATTAAATAAGGCAGAGTTCTGTCTAACTATGATACAAGGGACAAGCTCATTAGTTAACATCTTGGAATAGACACTTATAAATCTTTTCTCCCTATAATTAAAGCATTCTGATTTCTGTATCACAGAGAAAGGAAAACTTATACATATGTTAAACTTTAGGTGTTTGTGTTTTGTTTTCCTTTAGCAATTTTCTCAGAGATTGTGGCAAAATTTTATATGAGCTTTCATACTGATATGACAACTCTATTTTAATTTATATAATATCCAATAATACTGGAAAAATCAAAATGTGATTTAGCTAATTTCTTAGCTCCAGAAAAGTTTATATTCCATGGTGCACAGTAGTTGGAATGACATTTTAATAAAACAGTTGTTGAGCTCTGAGGAGTCTGACAGTAGTAAAGAAGTGAATAAAGAGGTCATGAATTTTTCGTAGAGATGAAATCAACCTGTAGAGTTCATGAATAATTCACTGAATTTTGAAAGGCAAACCTTGGGAAACATCTCATCAAAGTCTCCTTAAGATGAATTGCCATGAACACTTACCTACTGGTCTTGAAAATCTAGCCTGGTCTTGTTTCGAGCATATGTACAGGATCTTTCTTACAACAGTGCAGAGTCCTGGGTTGTTAGATACCTCTGACCTTCAACTCCCATGTTAAAATTCGCTTCTCCCAGGAATCCTTCTGAATCCTTGAGAGTGGAAAGACGAATGAAATGTTATGGGATTTTTATGATGTTTGTGTTTAATTCCGTTTTGGTTTGGACAGCTGCAGTTTCTTAAGAAATACACATTCACAAATGGCTAAAACATAAAACCTGGGGATGATCTGCACTGTAAAGAAACATATAGGGTCACACAGGATATTCTGTGTCATCTGAAGTACAAAAAAAAAGTGGGTTTAGGCAGGCAGTGAAGTCTAATCAATATAATCAGTGATGTCTAGAAAGCGATTAGATCAGCCTGTGTTGCTAGACTACTTTTTCCAGCTATCTGCAGCTCTTCCTTTATTTTACTCTGTAAGGTCTGAATTAATGTCAGTGTTATTGGATATGATAAAAACTAAACTAGAATTGTCAGTATATCAATATTAAAGGTCATATATAATTTTGCCACAATCTCTGAGACAAATGTTAAAGGAAAACAAACCACAAACACCTAAAGTTTAACATATGTGTAAGTCTTCATTTCTGTATGATTCAGAAGAAATCAGAATGCATTAATTATACACCGTAAGGTCAGAATTAATTTCACTGAACCTTGACTACTAAACTGAGGTTCTTGGCTACAAAAGTGAAACCCTGTTTACCTTAGAATCTCACACTTTAAAAATAAAAGAGAAAGCCAACTGTGAAGGCTGAAAGATCTCATTTAAGCCCTGTATCACTTTCTGCAGGTGTTTCTTCCTCTCTCCAATAACTGCTGAAAAAGCCTGAAGTATTTAATGTCGGCAGCATGTGTCCAATCCTCAAATCTCTGGTGCAAGTCAGTGTTCAGTTGAAGGTTGGACTTGATAATCATGGAGGTCTTTTCCAGCCTTAAGTTCTTTATTTAACAGGCAGAAATCTTTTCACGTAGTGGGGCTTTCTTTGAATCATGATGGAGCCGTTCTTGCCCTGGGTCTTTAACAGGAACAATAACCATTCTGCTCTCAAACATCTAAGTTGGGCTGGCTCTGGGGACAGTGAGGTCTATCCACATTAGAGCCTTGCTGAAGTGTTTGTTTGATGTTCTATTTTAGTAATCAATAGTAAAAAGTTTCCAAAGCTGTATTGAAATACTTTTTTTTTCTTCACTCAAGATTTAATGTGGTGCAGAATTCTCAGGAACATCGTGACGCCACATTTGTGCCTGGGTGGTGCCTAGGTTAGCCTGTGAGTGGTGTGACTGAAACCCATCCCAAAGAATGGGTTTCTGAATTGTTTTCTGCATCAGTCTGGGCACTACAGATAGACAGGGAGTATTTGAAAATTAACATATTGTGTTGGTGTCGATTTTCCTGATTAATTATAAACTCATCTGTGTCAAAAGGGCTTCTTTCAACTTTGGCTAAATGTGACAAGAGAAACATCTAAGAAAATTAAAAGGTCCCAACACTTTGACAATCCCATGAGTCTGACCAGGAAGCAGTTGAGTAATATTTGCCCTACAAAGGTGTCCTTCAGCAGGAGTTCTTTTTGGGTACAATATCTTTTGTATAACATTGCTCTCTGAAACTTCTATTGCATTTTACAGATGTGCACATACAAAATTTTCTTTAAGCATCCCTGACAGAAAAAAACAAATAGAGCTGTCACTGGTGTAAGCCACTGCATATGAATAAAATTTGAATTTATTTAGATCTACCATATCTTGCATTATCATACCTTCAGTGCTACAGGTATTTGTCTTATACACAGAAATACAATAAAAGGTCAAAATGTCAGTAAGGAAATCAGAGCCATCTCAGTTTTCAGTTTTCAGGGTCAGTTTGGGAAAAAAAGAGAAAAAGTAAGATGGAAGGAGAAAGGAACTAGGAAGGAGAAGTGGAAGGGAATTTTAGAAGCCTGGGCAGTAAGGAGTTAATTTATTGTTATGCCTCAAACACCGATGACCATTCAAGTGGGCAAGATAGAAAAGGACATGCCTAGAATGGGGAGCTGTACAAAGGTAGGGCAGCACGTCCCCAGAGCCAATTTTCCTGTTCAGGTCCATGGCACAACATAAGGCACAAGTGCAGAAATGGGTCAAGGAACAGGAAAGAGCAATAGAGGAGGATCGAGACCAGCAAAGACCCCAAAGTGCCCCTCTACTCTCCATCAGAAGACTGCCCATGTTGCATTAGACACAAATAATTCCTTCTCTGGTGATGGATCTAGGGGGTCCCATACTAATTTTAATGTATATAATACAACAAACTCTTTGTTTCCTGGGCTCTCCCCCAGCAAATTAAGACTGCAACCATTATTTCAATCACAGACTTCAAAATTACAAAAAACAAGTCTCTGGATCTACAGGTGGTGATACATTTCCTTTCCACTACATAATCTTGTTCCTTCTCTTTCTTTTTTTTTCTTTACATATTTTCTTCATGATAGTTATATACTTCATATTAAGGAAAAAGCAAAACGGAACAAAACAAAACAGCCACATACTTACTTTCCTTTCCACAACAGTTAAATTGTTTGAGAATAAATCTGCCTCATACCAGTCATTCAGTGTCATTTCACTTTAATCCACCCCAAGGGACTTATTAACAAGGACTTCAGCTACCCTGGCTCAGGGACAGGTGGTAACAGGAGGGGAGTTCTGTGCTATCTCCTTCTGAGTGGTTCCACAGACCTTACAGTATGTGGGACCAAGACAAGCTCCTTCTTCCTTCAGCTACCACGAAGCTTCTCATTCCTGGACCTATTTTGACTGCACCAACAGGCTTTCTGAATTTACAACAGCTCCCCCTCTGCCTTGTTGAACGACAAGGCAGGAAGCTTTCATGCCATTCTGAAGAAAAATTAGATGTCATTCCCAGGTGGAAGATGTCTTGAAGGCAGCTATGCCACCCAAGTTACCCATTCTGTGGGAAGGGGGAGTACAGTGGGATATCTGTTGCTAATGGGGTGCAAACATCATGATGGCACACCTGTCCTATCCCCATTGCAAGATGGAGGTGAGGTTGGGAATGATGCTGGGAACGATCATTGCCTTTCCCTCACCTCCGCTCTCTGAGGTGTCTGTGCTGCAGCTTAAAGTGATGTGACAATTTTCAAATATCTCTGGGGTTTAGTCCCAACTCATTAGGGGCTTTTATTATCCTATGCACATTCTATAGTGCTCAAGACTCCTTTAATAACCATTACATTAAAACAGAAGAAAACAAAACTAAAAAGGTTTAAAAATCCTGACATTTTAGCTCATTAAAAATTTACTTCTAAATGTTGCATTTTTTGCAGCTATGCTGAATCATGAAACAAAAATCATTCTGAGGCTTAAAGTTTGGTACCTACATCCAGAGAAGAAAACAAAGCTGCTTTTGAGTCTTTGAAGTTCATTGCTGCATCTGCCCATTAAAAATAAAATGGAGTCAGGAATCCACCTTTTATTTAGACACATGTATGACCTGCATTTCGTAACAATTTTACCAGGAAAAGACAGTTAAAAAGTAAGGACAAAAATAAAAGTATGCACTAAATTTATTTACACTGTCAAAGACTTAAGAACAATGTATTTTCTGTTTAGCTGCAGCAAGTCATGAAAAAGACTGCATTAAAACAAGTATTTTTTAATTAAGTTTTATGTGTATGAAATTTGCTAGACAGCAGGAGAGGATTGCCAAATAAAACAAAGCAGGATTTAAGCAAGAAACTTTGTTCCTATTGAAACAAAAAAGAAGATATTTTCTTTTTTTACAGTAAATCCATACTTTATCTATGAAGGCCTGACCAGGTTTAAGAGTACAGTGCTATTTAGCTGACCAAAACAAAAAAAAATTAGGTTTAGATAGGTTATAGCCAGAATGTCTTATTTTCCTTTTTTTCTCCTTTTTCTTCTTTTCACCAGCAAAAGGTGATTCAGTGTCCTGTATCACTTTTTTGCTGTTCCCCAATCAGAGATCATTGATAAGTTTATCCCTTGAGCTTCATCAGCTCATTAAGCCCCTTTTACTGCTGGTCTTGCGGCATGATGCTGTGTCCTAATAAAACTTGTTTTATTTTCCTTGCATCCACTTTTAATAAATTCTGTCGTTTAAAGGGACGCCATCAAGGCATGCAGGCCAGCAAATGCCCAAAAGCATGTTTACAGGGAGAGGGTGGTAGTTCCCATTCACAGGCACTGAGCTCGAGATAAAAGGTGAAACCATGTACTCTAGTCATGCGCTGCCTGCAGGTGCTCAACAGGGGATAAATTTAATGTACCTAAATCCTCTCCATATCACTGAAACATCTAATAAAACCTTTCCATCTCCAGAAAACACCTCCAAGAAAAAAACCATCTTAGTCAACCTACTTCTATCCTAAGAGGTTTAACCCATGGGACGCTTAATAATCTGCTGGCGTGTTGCCTTGAGGAATAATCATTTTCTCCAGTATTTTGTCCAAGTCTCTAGAGGGTGAGCTGTCACAGGGAACAGCTGGTAAGCAACAGGAAAACCTGTTCTCTGTGACAAGGGGAGTCCTTCCTTCTCACTGATAACTCCTCGTCTTACCTGCGCCTGCATTTTGATATTCTGTTTCCAGTTTCCATCATGTCACTTCACTGTCTCCAGAGATCTGTTAATCACAATGGGCCCTCTCCCTGGATGAAATGATTTCACGGGAATGAGAGTAGGAAAAAAAATTACTATTGTCTGCTTATTGCTTGGTAGGTCTTAATTTTATACATTTGGGGCAGGAAGCAATATAGCATGGTAGGAGAAGCTGGAGAAGAATCAAAGTTACCAGAACTGGAAGGCAATTTTGAGAACTCAAAGTGGATAAATACAGAGTTTATACTTTTGGAAGAGCATCTCCATGAACCGATATATGCCAGGGGTCACTATGGTGTCCCACTCTGAAGGGAAAAGGAGCACACACCATTCATATATGCCCATGATGGAAAAGGAATTACAAAAGTCAGAGGGTTCACCAAGAACTACAAAATTTTAGTAGTAGATTGTACACATGACAAGGAAATTGGTATTAAGTTAATCCCTGATCTTACACTATTAACTCACTGTAGTGGATTTTGAATAAGGGGTAGGGTGAAAGAGAATAGAGAGGAATTAAAGAGAGGCAGAGAGAAAGAAAGGAAAAGATCAACAATCCCAGCCCCAGTGTGGATCCAGATGATGGGATCCAGGGTCCTGGTTAAATCCAGGGTCCCGAGTCACCACTTGGGCTGTGTGGGGGTACATTTTTATGGATGTTTCACTACCCTGGAGGTGTTTATCATGTTCCATGCAAATTACTTATCATGTACAGCAAATCCTTCTAGACCTTTCTGGAAAAGGAGCTCTGAGGAGCTGTGGAGCTCTCTGGTGGTCTTGATCCCCTCCTACTGCATCAGCCTCAAGGGTGTTTTGACCTCCATTACTCAAAGATTTGACTTGATGATCTTAGAAGTTTTTTCCAACCTTAATGATTTTATGACCAGTTGGTGTCTTTCAAATGCTGCACATACATATATTTATTTCTAAATTCAATTTTTGACTCCCATTTAGGAGAGAAAGTGTAGCTTTCCTGAAAGAGGAAAGGGAAAGGGAAAGGGAAAGGGAAAGGGAAAGGGAAAGGGAAAGGGAAAGGGAAAGGGAAAGGGAAAGAGAAATCCACATCTTAATCTGATGAAAAGTGATACCTTCTCTTTCCATAAGATTCCACCTTGTACAGTTTCTGCTACCAAAAAACTACTATGCCATAAAAAAATTCAGAGCGTTTATATGTTTATATGACCTTTGCAATTACCTCCAATTTTACACAGAGGTGACCACAGATGCAATGACACATAGTAGTCTAAAATAGGTAAGGATTAATATAGTTTTCATAGTTGCTATTAAAATAACAATAAATAGGACTTTAATTATAAAGTTTGTGATTATTGTACAGAACGCTTTTATAAATTGAACTACTCTCTTTTTTTTTCTTTTTTTCTTTTTCTCTTTTTTTCTGCAGGAGGTGTATGATGCAGATACTGTAGGTTTTCCTGGAAGAAAGTTTATCATGCATACAGACCTTGTCTTTTACTCTGGTATCAACAAACTGTGGTTCAAATTCATCAATAAGGTAGCTCCTGTAAAGGAATTTAAAATAACGCAAATAAAAAACCCACACAAACAAAATCAACAAATAAAAGAAAACAAAAAAGCAAACCAGCAAGGAAAATTCTCTTTGGGTGGGGTAAAAGCGTTACAAAGCTCTTGAATTTGAGTGGATAGTGACAGGGATTGAGCAAAACTTGACTTCAGCTTTCTAAAGCACAGAACAGCTTCAGTTCTCCAGAAATAATGGGAATACAATAAAGCCCTGATTAATTTCACTTAATTTCTAGGTATCATGGTTTACCCACAGCTCAATATTTGTGCAGAGTTGGTGGTAATAGAATAAAGAAAGCCAAAAATGTTTGATAATTTTTGTCTCCAGTCTGTGAATTTACATTATGAGGTTTTAATTTGTAAGCCAGTTTCTAAAGCTGTTTGAAATCATGCTTTTATCCTTAATTAGGTATTCTGTTAGTGATGGCATGCTTGTTAGAGAGGGCCAGGGTCAGGTATGCCAGTCTTCCATTACAAATTAGGCGCAGCAGTGGTTTTGGTGCTGCTATTGATTTAACTTGTTGAGGTATGACCTGTCCCACTAAAATATTGTTAATAATTCAGTGTATCTCCAAGTGCTGACAGCAGCAGCAGTTCATCTCATATTTGTCTTCACAATAGGTCTTTATTTGGTTTGACCATTCTCAGTTCATTTCATTGGGTTACTCATCTAATAATTGAACATCACAGCTGCCAGAGTAACAAATACCCCTTTTCCCTTTTTTTTTAATTGGTGCTGCAGGTCCAAATTAAATTATTATAAATATTTTAAGGCCCTAGAGGAATAATTTTTGTGTCTGTTTTAAAATTGTGTCTTTCTTCTTTAAGGTTTATTTGTGAAAGTGAACAATCATCTTCACTTGAGTAATCTAAGGGGAAACACAGGATTATTCTTCCTCCACAGCAGGTGAAGAATTTGCATAAGGAAATACCTGGACTGGGAAAGTTGCTTATTTGCAAAGCATGTAACAATCAGGCACTGGAACAGGTATCCCAGAGAAGTTGTGGATACTGCATCCCTGGAAGTGTTCAAAGCCAAATTTGGTGGGGCTTGGAGCAACCTGTTCTAGTGAAAGGTGTCTCTGCAGGGGGTTGGAACAAGATCATCTTTAATGTCCCTTCCAAGCCAAACCATTTTCTCATTCTACGATTCTGTGAAGGTCATGAAGTCCCATCTCCCTATCCAAAGGAAAGTCAACTAGAGCAGGCTGCCCAGGACAGTGTCCAATCATATTTTGAATAATTCTAACAATAGAGACAAAGAAATCTCTTTGCACAAGCTTTTCCAGTGCTTGTGCACCCTCACAGTAAAAGCAATTTTTTCTTATGTTTAAGTGTCATTCCCTGTTTCTGTTGGTGTCTCTGGGAATGTGGGGTCACACAAACACATTAACATGATCTAAATCACATGTGAATGTCCAGAGAACTCTCTGGTACTTCTCAGAGCAAGTGTAGCCATGGGATGAAGCTGAGCTTAAAAACATGCAAAAACATCCTTTTCTTCAAACACAGCCAAGTTCCTGCCCTGGCCCTGGAACAGTTTTAATTACTTATGTACACCTATCTAGAGTAGTGTCAACAGGAGGAACTGAAAAAGCCAGCAGCATGTAATCCACTGCTTAGTGAAGGCAAAATAAAGTGGTGAAACTTTTTCAGGCATTGCTCCCACTTGCAGTGTGAGTGCTGGGCCTAAGGCAGCAGATAGAAATGTGAGATTTCTTCTCTCATGTCAGTGAATCAAGCCACAGATATCATTTTCCCCTCTCCAAAACTCCTAAACAAATCTCACAAGACCAGAATTTTACCTTCCAATGAATATACTATTTTTATAAGGGATTTTTTTGTAGTTCTACCACTGAGACAGACAGAACTCTTTGCTTCTTTATCTCTTCACTTTTCTTTTCTAGCACTGCATTTGCTGTTTAGACACACAATACACCTCCTCTTCTAAAGGGATTTTCTTTAAGCATTTGATATAGTGTCAGTTTATTTCTAGATTTGGGATTGAAACACTTCAGCCCCTCTTTTTATCTCCACCTATTTGGGTGTTTGGTCAGCTGCTACAAATCCACATGACTTTTCACCTTTGCAAACACAGAGTGAAGTCACTGAGATGTTCTAACTTTCTCTTCGCTTCCTTCCTTTAGGGTGAACATTTCAAACATTCACACCAACTGAGGTTTAGTTGCATAAATCAACTAATCATAGAGTCATTGAAGTTGGAAAAGACCTCCAAGTTCATCAAGTCCAACCTTTGATCAAGTACTACCCCCACTAAACCATGCTAATGATCTGGTTGTCAGATAATTATATTTCAAAATACGGTATTACTTCTTTCATTGTGCTTTCTCCCTGCTCCTTCTTGCTCACTTCCATGAGTAAAAGGTCTCAGATCCATCTCTCAGAAAATAGAAATATTAATTCTGTGTCAGTGAGTTCAGTACAGCTGTGACACAATGGCTTAACTGATAACAAAGATAATTCTTGACTGGTGTGTGCAAACCTTCATATCAGAATGACTTTGCCAACACTTTAATTCTGGTTTATAATATCTCATCACTGAACCCTTGTGAAGTATGGAAACATACACAACTGATTGAGGGCATAAGGAGGAAACTGAAGGCACATTAAAATGCAGTGGCTTTCTGGCAAGTTCTTAAATTAATGTTATTCTTTAAAGTAATTCTTTAACCAGCCAAAGGCAATTATTTTTCTGGAGGTACCAGACTATACTAAAGAGGCAGTGACACTTCCACCAGATATAAATCAATCACCCAGTGATATTTACTGTTGCCTTTGATCAAGACATAATTAAGTAGAAGGTTTATATTTGGACTTTTCAACAGAAGACACTTTTCAAAGTAGTTCATGGAACAGCCTATCTCCTCTTCTGCCTTCTTCATTCGCTCCCATTCTGTCTCAGAAGATGTTTTCCCATCCAGAACTTGTGCCTCTGGACAAGACATGTAAAACTACCCGTTGGACTTGGTGGGAATCCACTTGGTCTGCTTCTGGGAGGTGACTGGTAGGACAGCTAACTAACATTTTTCCTCTGCATGAGTGGTGTTCATGCCTTGGTACCACAGAATACCATCCACGTAATCATTATTCAAGAAAAGAAAGTCTTATTTTACTGCTTGGCCAGACACTGCCAGCTCACAGGGTCCTCACAACATCAGGCAGTGACTTTATGTGATTCCCTCTTTATATTAAGGTGGTTTTATGACTCACTCATCCCACAGGCTTGGCAAATCAGTGAAGCCTGTAAAATATATCTCTAGGTCAGTTTCTAAGGGGCATGTCAGCTGACTTTTAATTTTTCAATATTTACCTCCCGTTAAATATATGTCTCATAATTTCCTGTCTTAATGTTCCATTTTAGAATACATTTTTTCCATTTTTAAATTGTTGGGGTTTTTTACTTATACAGTCACCTACTAATGTAAGGAATAATCACTATTTAGAATATCAGATTTGAGAATGCAAAACAACTTTGTAATCAGCTCTAGCTAGAGCCATCACTTGTTTTAACTGATTAGTTTTCTTGAAATTGAGCATTTGGTTTTACTGGAACATCTTGTAAAGATGCATGAATCATAGTAAATTAAAATGTTTGACAAATTCTGAGGAAAACAGAACATACTGTTTTATTTATTTTGTAAAAATAAGTTTTGATCTCTGTGTTTTAAATAGCTCTTCGATTTCATTATTAATGAAAATATACATCTATGCAAAGTGCTGTAGCTTTAATGAGCAAGTCATTTATCAGCTGAGGTGGATGTGTGGTACTGACTGCATTCACCATTATTTAGTATAAAGAAAGGAACATGACCCTCATTTGCTGCACTCAAACACAGAGTTTTGGCAAGAAATCTGGGCAAGGCAAAATCTACTTTTTATTATTTTGATTCCAGCAAATAACAACTGAATCCCAGAAACTGTCTTCTAATCATATATAAAATGTCTTATAAAAGATCTGCTTTAAAATCAGTGAATTTCGTGTGAAAAAAGACAGAAATATTGTAAGTAGGTAACAAACACAAAGGTATTTAATTTTCATCTCTTAAAACTTTGAAGTATTTAAAGGAGATAACCTGATCTTTCATATCTGGATTGAATAGAACAATAATTGCTGTGGTATAGTTACTTTGAGTAGCTCATTAATCAAAGTGTTTATTATAAGTCTTGGGAAACTGTAATTAAATCTGAACCCACTTGAACTTGGTGTGGTGCTTTATGTTTAGCGTTGGAGATTCATCTTGTATCACGTGTATCACATGGAACTGTCGTAGATTTCAATCTGGAGCCAAGTCTCCAATCAGACAAAGTAGTTGTAAACTCTTTTAGGATTTTTTGTGTGACTTGAGGCTCAGCAACATTAAGGTGAGTTTTGTTCATATTCCAAACTTAGGCGGCACTCTTCCGAAAGATTTTGAGCTTTCTGACTATAAACTGTGTAACAGGTAATATCTAAATTAAAAGCTTTATACTAGCTCTGCTTTGATCTCTCAGCTCTTCAATCTGTGTTGTGACACTGAGAGACCAATACTTTCACCTCTTTCTTCTGACGAGCTCACAAAACTCATGTGGCTCTAGGATACTTCTCTGAGGAAGCTTCAGCTTCCAGACCTTCAAAGGACTTGGCTGTACCTTCATGTTTTGGAACTCTTCTCCTATTTTCCTATATTGAGAAAATGGGCAAGGTTCCATATTGTTTGATCCATAATGCAATCAAAATCTCATTGAGGGAAAAGAATGGCTTGGATTTGAATAGATCTTTGAAGGTCACCTAGTCCAAATCCCCTGCAATAAGCAGGAATGTCTTCTACTAGATCAGGTTGCTCAAAGCGCTGTCTAAATTGACCTTGAATGTTTCCAGGGTTGGGGGATCTACAGCTGCTCTTGAAAACCTGATCCAGTGTCTCACCACTCATGTTGTAAAATGTGTCTTCCTAATATCTAGTCTAAATCTACCTTCTTTTAGTTTAAAATCATGACCTTTTGTCCTATCACTACAGGCCCTACAAGGGAGTCTGTCCCCACCTTTCTTGTAAGCCCCCTTTAAGTATTGAAAGTCTGCAACAAGGTCTTCCTGGAGCCTTCTCCAGGCTAAACAGTCCCAACCCTGTCAGCCTGTCATTACAGGAGGGTCTTTTCATCCCTCTGATCATTTCCGTGGTCCTCCTCTGGACGAACTCCAGCAGGTCCATGTCTTTTCTCTGCTGACGACTCCAGACTTGGGCACAGGACTCCAGGTGGGTACTCATGAAAGCAGAGTAGAGGGACGAAGAGCAGACAGAGGACAGAGGATATGACATAAATGGGTATATTGTTTGCAAGACCTCAATTGTGACAAGAGAAGCTGAGACCCATTGTTTAAAGATTCCCAAACCTCAAAAATGTTTCCTTGCCAAGGAAACAAGTTGCTCAACCAAGACATCAAGGCATGAGCCAACTCTTGAATCATGTTCTCAGGTGACTTGGGACTGTGAAAGCATAAAGTGAGGTGGGGGCTATTCTCCAAGTGACCACCAGACATCCTCATGAAACCTTTCCCCAAACTGTATGCACATGTCCAGCTTTAAGGTGTACAGCTTTGCACACACAAATGATTTCTGAGAAGGGGGAGGGGAATTCTAGGAATTTACATGAATTTATATGGTTTGTATAGATAAATGACAGCTTTGGAACTTTTCATGCATGTGTATGATAGGAGAAGCAATTCCCCCCACACAGTGCACCAGTATAAAATTACACCTGTTTTCTAATATTGAAATTACAGTATTAGAGAATTTTGTTCTTCCCATCATTTTGGTGACAGATGTAGAGCTGAATGTGATCTGACACAAGGAAATGTGAATTTAGTTGTGCCAAGGATTGCATAATCTCCTGAATTTTTATTCCTCTCAAAATATGCAATCAGCCCCAATAGTCATGATGCAGTTCCATGCTCCCCACAATGAAATCACACCCATTTCCTGCCATCAATTTACAGTAGGCATGCTCAATGTAAAACTGATCTTTTGCACTGTCATGTTCAGAAAGATGGATATTTTCAGGAATGAAAAATTAAACAGCAATTCAAATATTACTAATTTCCTTTAAAGCTATTAATTTTTCTCAACAATATTAGATTTTTTTTAAGGTTTACACTGATTGTTTTTAGGCCAGAGGTATGAAATCATTAAGATCTATTTTCTGTTACTATAACTGCATACTTTCCCTCTCTTTTAATTTCACATTCTAAGTTAATTTAGTGTTAAGAATATTAGGTTAACCTCTGGGGTACGAGTAGATCATGTGCTAAGCCAGATAGATGGACAGTTTACCACAGCTAAGGCTCTGCCAGCAATTGTTTTGCAGGTGGCAGAATAAAAGACTATCCCTTCTCTGTTTTTTCCCTGTTGTTTTCATTTCACATAAGTGAAATAAAAATAAGATAACCTTTCTATAAACCCAACTCGAAGGATGACTGTATCGCTGATATGAAAGATATGTTTACTCTGCCAGTTAGCTTAGTTCACAGTTCTCATACTCCAGATTGAATAAATGCAAGTGTCTTCTCGTGAATAACTCAATTCCATCTAAAAAAAGACTTGCATCCTGTAAATACTTTGTTTCGGGGGTCTGTGGCAATGAACAGAAGATGAAAGGTAGTTTTGTCTCTCTCTGTCCTCAGCAATCCTCCCTGTCATTGCAGCAGCTTTTATGTCCACAAGAACTTTCCCGTGTTTTCTTCCTTTCCCCACAGCACACTACTCACATCTTCAGATTTGTGGTATGAAACATCATTCCTTTACAAGGCTGAAACACAGCCCTCCCATTATTGCTGCACTTAGAACCAAAATAATGCAAAATACCATGAACACACACATCAGCACACGTTAGGACTTCTGGGACACTGCCTGGAGTACAGGGGAGACCCAAGGCCAGGTGTTGTTTGGTGTGTGACCAGTCCCTTTCAGAAGGGTCTAGCACTGAGAAATACAAACAAAACTACTCTGTGCTTTTTTCGGTTTTGAAGTCAGGGATTAGTGACTGCAGGCATTACAATTAGCAATCCAGAGTAAATCACTCAGCTGTTTGAAAACACATCTCTTCTAACGTGCAAGAGCGAGCACCGTCTAATGCGAGCATGCTGGCAAATTGCTACCCTGCAGCACCACTCCAAAACTGTTTCAGATCAGTGAACTTTTCTCTGAAGTCAAAAACTGTGGTGAAGAAAGTCAGTCACAACAAAATCAAGCCAATTCAGTGTTTTACTGTGCATGAGGCTTGAAGGTTTGGCAGAGGATACTTGTCCTGGGAGCAGCAGAGCACTTGAGGGCTGAGGGGAGGAATATAAATCACAGACTCACAGAATCATAGAATACACTGAGTTGGAAGGAACCCACAAGGATCATCAAGTCCAACTCCTGACCCTGTGCAGAACAACCCAAGAATCCCATCGTGTGCCTGAGAGTGTTTTCCAAACTCCTCTTGAACTCTGTCATCCTTGGTGTCATGACCACTTCCCTGGGGAGCCTGTTCCAGTGCCCAGCCACCCTCTGGGTGAAGAACCTTTGCCTAATATCCAGGCTATAGCACCCCGACACAGATTTGTGCTCTACCCCTGGGTCCTGTCATGGGTCACCAGACCAAAGTGGTTGGTCCTGCCCCCCTCTTCCCCTCATGAGGAAGCTGCAGACTGAGGTAAGTTCTCACCTCAGTTTTCTCTTCTCCAGGCTGCACAAGACAAGTGACCTCAGTCACTGCTCGTATGTCTTCCTCTCCAAATCTCTCTTAGTGCTGCTGCAACCCTTACGGAGTTTTTAGCTGCATGAGAACATGAATAATTTTCTCTCCAGTCGATTATGTGATATTTGTCATTTTTAAAAATTTTCTTCTGCATTCCATCTACTCACATGCTATGCACTATTCCATAAATTGAGATCATGGATAAAGGAATGAGTATGAGAAGTCAGCACAATGTCACAGCTGAGAAAACAATCATAAGAGTACTGTTAGGAAAAAAAACCGAAAAAACCAAAACAAATAGATACTAGCATTTAATTGGGTTCAGTGTTCAGCTCTGACTTGTGATTTTTGAAATTTTTACCAGTATGGCAAAAGGGTGGAGTTCTTCAGATTCCCGAATGGCCTCATGGAAGTTAGGAAGTTACTTGTGTGCTTCAGGTCATCTGCTTTCAGATGAAGTTCTGCAGGTTGCATGTTATGAAGCATGGATCAATTGTACTTTCCAAAATCAGGCCTCTTGTTTTCTCCCCTGGTCCTGCATCGCTGTTCTTTATGAACAATTTTCTCTTCTGGAGACATCCAGCTCATTAGAAATCCAGCACCTTAAATCCGATGCCAATAATGCAATATTGTTAACTTTTTCCAGTTAACTGAAGAGCCAGGATTAAAAATAAAGATAATCATCAGGGGAAATTTGGTCACCAGCCACTCATTCCCGTTTCTCTGCTGACATAGGAAATACATAATTTATACCAGCAGGTCTTCTTCATGAAGCTTTTTCAGTCACTAGGAAATGAGGTCAATATGTTTTCATTTACTCTGAATTGACTGCATTTATTTATTTATTTGCTTTTAGTGTGGCACAGACATTTTTCTTCTAATAATTCCTGGCAGTTATATTAACTTTCTGCTGTAGCTAATGGCTGAACAATTATTTTTCCTGGAATGAAAATTGAAAGGTTAACCTTAGTATTTTTTTAAACATTAAAGTTGTTTTCAGTGTAAGGAGTGTTTATGATGCAGTAGCAGTTTAAAATAGAAAATAAATTAATAAATTAATTATGATTTCATCAGTGCAATAAGCAAAGCAAAAATTAAAAATGAATTAATGTGGGCATGTGGTATTACTGTTCTTTGGTTTGTGACTCAGAAAACCTCAGACCTTTTAATAGTTTTATTCTAGTTTAATCCACACAGATTTGTTGATTTCTAAAAATTATGAAAAAGTGTGTCTTGTCAAACAGTGTGGACTGAATTTCTTAAAGTTTGTTTTAATGTATTTACACCAGTGAAAGAATCTGACTCTGTAGCCGAGTCTTTTTTAACTTAGGACTTTCCTTATCAAAAGAATTGATAATTTTCTCTATTCTATTCACTGTGGAAAGTCCCAATGAAGGAAAGAACATATACTAATCCTCATAAAATTGTGAATACAGGATTAGATAAGAGATATATACAACAAAGGAGAGACTGTTTGCCTGATTTTCTACTGGCTGCAGAATTTAGAGCTACACATTAAGAGTCATTCCTGAATCCTTTCCCTACTGAAAATCTTTTCTTTATTTCAAGAGATGGAGTACATTCCAAACTTTTGGCAAATTAAATAACCTTTATTTTTCTTTAAAGTTTCTGTGGTTTAAAATCCCTGTATTTCTTGAGAGCAAATTGAATTGTCTTAAAACAGCAACAAGTAAACCCTAATGACACAGCAGTGTAGACCTTTATTCTTTTTCAGTAACTATTTGCAGGCCTGTGTTGACATTTAGTTGTGTAATTGCCAAATGGTGTATGTGGACATTATCAGCCTAGGGAATGTTCACAAAGTGTTTCTCTTCAGTGATGTGCTTCACTATTTACAATTTATAATGTTTTCTTTTCTTCTACATGCTTATTTGCCTAGATCTTCTTAGCATTTCAATGAGTAAGAGGAAATAATGAATAAATAACACATAAAGGAAAATCATTTTGCCAGATGATAATTCATGGCAATATGTTGTCTTTTCTTTTTCCCCAGTAATCATATTCTAATGTATATTAACCTTTTTATTTATGAAAAGAAATTTTAAGATTTCACTAGTGAACATTAAATGAGATTGTAATAATTAAGTCAGTTATTCTGTTCCTATATTATTAGCAACAGAATATATTCTCCTTGATAAATAATTATTCTATATAGCATACAGTGTTTGCTATATAACATATAGTGCAGCATCAATATATTAATGTGCAAGGTAATGCTAATAATAATAAAAATGTGGAAATCAACTCATGTAAGAACCAAATGGGCATAAATTCTCCTGAAAACCTTAGAAATGGGGGAAGGCCAACCTATAAAAAATATAAAGACATATAAAGAGCAAATGAATAACCATGCTGAAACAGGAGCTGTGCACATTTCAACGAGTAGGGCAACTCTAAATTGTCACAACGTTGAGATTCTTATTAATTTTTATTGACTTCTGTCATACACAATTCACTTTCAAATATGTTATATTAAAGGATTTAACATTATATATTATAGGAGGCTTTGTGCTTTTCAAATAAAAGCTGACTAAATATAATTTTACCTTTCATGTACTGTGTTTCAACAAAAGCTGTGAATTCAAATATTTATTATCTTGCAAATGGAAACTAATAAAACCAGATGCCCAGAAGATTAAAAACTTACTAGAAAACAGTATGAAAAATAAGATACCATTGTAGTAAATGTAAAGTTATTTAATTGCTTTATATATAGGAAATTGCCTCTGAATTATCAACCAATTGCTTTGAAGAAACCTTGGATATCCTCTGGTTTGGTAATAAGCTCTTTGTCATCTGGGAAAATGCATGAAACTGTTATGAAAACATTTCTAAGGTTCAGTTCTACAAAAAATTCAGTAGAAACTGTGTTTTTTAATTAACAGAGTGCAAGGGATGGGTCATCTGCTCTAATGGCTTCACCTATGAAGGAATTAGTTCTCTGCCCTGTGATTACCTGCTCCTTCTGTGAGCTCTCAAAACCAAATTTCTATGCCCTCCTTTGCACCAGCTCTGACCACTGGCTGACTGTCCATTCTCACCAAGACAGCATGATATTCCTGCAGAAATCTCACCGGGGTGGGACGGGGAGGAAGAGGGGATTATTCCATTATTGGAAAGCAGAGTCTGTCTAGTATGAGAAACAGGATGAAACCACAGGGTTGAAAGCTAGGGTGGGTCAGCCAGATGGGAAGGAGTGGGATAGTGTTTTGGGAGGAAAACAGTTTCTTTAGATGGTTTCTGGTAAATATTTATATCTAAAATGTGCAACTGAACCAGTTACTGAGACCTTGATATTGGTATGTCATCAAAGAACTCCAGAAGAACATGATATTGCATAATACAAATATAAAAGGAAACACAGAATCCTTTACTTCGATCAGCCTTGTTGAACACTCCTCCTAATTTGAATTTCCCCAGCTTCGGTGTTCAGAGATGAACTTTCATGTTTTATTGGTTCTTTAAAGTATAAACATCAGTCAGGAGTTAATTGAAATTATTTTAAAAGTGTACAAATCACCTATCACTATTCTCTATGATAAATTACACAGCTTGAACTGGTTTTTTTTACTCCTTAAAATCTTCTCTCGTCCTCAGATACTTTTTTTCATCTTCTGCAGATTTAGAAAATTCATTTTTTTGTTAATCTGAACAAAACAAGCTCATACTTTCTCTAGTCTTAACCTCATTCTATTAAGAAATTTGATTATGTGTTCTTTTCTGTATTTTAGTCTCTTGTTTAAACATCCAGTACTGCATTAGCAGTTTATAATTGCACTGGGAAGGGAGAGGTCACGTCCACTGTGACCCTCAGCCCTTTTCCAGAGCCACTACCTTCCATTTCATGGTCGCAACATGCTTTCCCTCTTTTAAGTGGAACTTCTCATTATTTTATAGTCAAAGTTTTGTCTCCACATACCCAAATAACAAGGTTATACAAACATTTATGTGACAGTCTTGTTCTCATTTGTAACTCCCTATATTTCAGCTATACAAAAACACTTAGTCAGGAGCATGCACCTTATTGTGTTTCAGGCCAGTAGTTGGCCCAGTCTAGCTTAAATCGAAGGTCCCAAATCAACAAAGCATTTTGCCATTATTTCCTCATCCGTCTTCAGCAAAGTTCTTAACTTTAAATGAATAGCTGAGATACACTGTACACAAGAAGACTTAAATTTGACTGCTCTCTCAATGGTTGGTTGATTTGAGGTCTTAAAGTATTGGGGATGGTGGAAGAGATTTGTGTCACATAGCTTTAGACACTTGACCAAAGCACCTTTAAAGTTCTTTGCAATGGAGAGGATTAAGCAAATTACAGTCTGGTGCAGATTACAGACAGGCTGAACTACGCATACTCAACATTGATTACAGAAGGAGTGATAGAGAAATGATATCCTAAATTAGGTACCTTAATGAAGGACTTACTTAGAAGTCAGTTGGGTGGAAATAACTGATCAATTTTACAGAATGCAGAGGAAAAAGAGAGAGCTCATTGCTTTGTATGTGTAAAACTTTGGATTTTAGCCCTGAGAAACAGCATCTGCAAGTTGTCTTGACCTATATTATGAATTTATTCAAGTTTCTCAGTGTCAGACATCTACTCTGTCCACATCTTTTTTATTCAACTGCCTAAAGGATAAACCTGTGAAGAACAATTCTAATTATGATTAATTATTAAAATCAGGCATATTTGTTTAGGTAAGATTCTACATACAACACTCAGCAAGGTGTTGCCCATGAGAATGGGCAAAAGGCTTTATATTGGAAGTATTCTCACAAAATATCCAGAGTTTATTGGAGAGTAGAAGTAATTTAGGAAGAAAGGAATTAGGAAGATGGAGGAAACACAAAATGAGGAGAATTAGTAAGAATGACCAATGGTTCACACATAACACAGCTGAAGTTCATCATGGTCACATAGATGAGCAGAACAAGAACACTTGATTAAATGGAACCTCCTAGCCCAGGCCTGTGTGTATTTTCCATGCTGTGGAGTGAAGCAAGTTGATTTAATTTACCTAAGAAATCCATTAAAAAGGATAGCTTTACGCAGGACACTGGCGCCATTATAGAAACAATAAAACAGAAGAAAAAAAAATTACAATAAGGTGTCAAATGTGGATTTGACTTCATTTTCCACAAAAATCTTTGAGTGTTCAAGGGCTTTCTGAGGGTGTTGGCAGACAACAGATTCAGAGTATAGGGCAACAAACACACTCAGTCATTTATTTGTTAAAAAGATAACCAATAAATGTGGAATATTAAATCTAGTATACAGTTAAACCATCCAGCCCAAGTTTTTGCTTCTGGCCTGCATGGAAAGCATTTCTTTTAAATATACTCTTCCATGCATGAGAGATGGCTGATACATTTTTGACTCAAAGGTTTAGCAAAGTTTGTATTTGTCAACCAAACTTTGAAATGCAAGCTTTTATATTTAGGGCTGGGATATCTCAAATCTCATTTTTTCTATCAGTTATGCTAGTAAAATTCTAAAGAAGTTACAAGGAGCAGCTGCCTAATTCTGCCATCATATTTAAACAAGCTACTGTAATGTTACTTAGTGTGATTTTCAAGCATGCAGAGCAAATAATGCTAGTGAAGGACTGGACTGAGACTATGCCCAGAAGTTTGCTAAATATCCTCAACATTCAACTTTTTAATTAAGTATGAACTGTGTGAAATAATTTGAAGAAATTCTTTGGGATATTGTACATATTTCATTCTCTTAAGGCCTTGGGTTTTGTTTGAAAGCAGTCTTAGAGCTTAAGAAAATTTGTTGACAGCTCATTGCTTCAGGAACTTAAGCAGGTGGTAAATTAATAGCTTAGGTGGGGGCTGCCATGAAGCATGAAAAGTTATGTCTGGTGTCAGTCCAAATTACTGTCTTTAACTGCACATAAGGCAGTGGAAAAAACATTAGCTATGCAGTACACATGGGTTTAGCCAACAAAAATAGATTTTACAAGGTTTCCTCAAGCAATCTCCAAAAGGTCATTCCATACATCTGCTCCAGCCATTGATATCATTTTATAGCCATTTGTTGTTCTAAATCTGTGGCTGTAACAATGATCTCATTAGCTAAATCAATGGATAGGGAGCATGTTGCAAACATTTTTCTTCAGATAGATTCAGAGAAAAAAGTGCAGATATTTCAAATGCAAACTAAAATAAGTATGTAAATATTTCACTTATTAATACCAACATTTTTCACTTACAAGGACATTTCTGGTGTAGGCTGGCTTTCAAGAAAGGAAATGTATTCCATTCATAGACTCACTGAAGTTTTCTCTGTTTGCAGAATCTCTAGAAACTAGAAAGAGAAAAAAGCTATATTTGGTAAACTGTATGGTCTTGAGATAATCTTCTAAAGTTGGTGTGGAGATGCCCACACACCATAATTTCACTTAGTCTGGAACAGGGTAGTTGTGAGCTGACAGATGTTATTTTGGGCCTGAGAGAGCTACTGAACCATGCAGTACCACCACAATCGTTCGTGAGTGGTAATTATTACACTGCAGCAATTAAACAGTGCAGACAGTGGAGTTCCACTGCTCAGGGGCAGCCAATCCATCAGAGCAGATGCAGCCGTAGAGCAGAGACATGGAGCTGCCTAAGAAGTTTCCAGATGGTGAGGGACTTCTTCAGGACACCTTGTTGCTTGCCACCTGTCACAGAAACATAGAATCGTAGAATGGTTCAAGTTGGAAGGGATCGTCTCGTTCTGACACCCCTGGAACACCTTCCACTTGACCAGGTTGCTAAAGCCCAATCCAGCCTAGCCTTGAACACTCCAGGGATGAGGTTTCTACACCTTCTACATCAACTTGTTCCAGTGCCTCACCACTCTCATGTAAAGAATTTCTTCCTAATATCTGGTATAAGCCTTCCCTCCTTCCCGCTTGAAGCCATTCCCGCTTGTCCTATTACTCCATGCCCTTGTAAAAAAGTCCCTCTCCAGCTTTCTTGCAAGCTCCCTTTAAGTAGTGAAAGGCTGCAGTAAGATCTCCCTGGAGCTTTGTCTTCTCCAAGCTGAACAACCCCAGCTCTCACAGCCTCCCTCCTGCCACACTCTTCTCACCCACTGCTCTGTACCTGTTATTTGTATTATCGATGCTCTCCTAGGCCCTTGCAGCCTACATCCCAGAATGAGCATTCAGTGCATCCATAATACTTGAACATTCCTTTGTGGACAGTCTCACTCAGCAGAACCATCATGAAGCAATCCTGCTTGTTTGCAGAACTCCTCCCTCTGGTTTCCATAGGGTGATGGTTGCTAATTACTAAGGATTAACTGCAAGGGGGCTGTAGTGGATAGAAAGTCAGTGTCCAGTTACGTTTCTGTTTGCAGAACTGGTCCCTTCTGAAGATGTCATTTGTGCACGTGGTGTCCCTTTGTGCCTAGGATGCTTCAGAGGACCCCATCTGTGCACACCTTCAAGTATTCAAAGACCTAATTCTGCAAATGGGGGTCTGTGAGGAGAACAGCACAGCTTCACAAAGAACCCTGAGTGTGATTAGCTCATCTGAACATCACAAAGGAAATAAAAGAGCACATCTGTGGGTGATTCTTGTGGAACTGGAACAGATATCAGACTCGCTGTGCATATGTGTTGGCTCCCTGGGAGCTCTTGAGACTGAGGAGTGTGACTTAAAAGATCAACATGCTTCTAAAGGAAAGGAACAAAGTCTGAAAGGCTTTTATATAGGCTGAAGGTTTACAAATCAGAAAAGTTTAAAGTGAATGCATGAGTCTGTCCAGACCTCCTTCTAACACCTACTGCATTTTATAAATGTGTGATATCTATCTTAATATAGAGCAAGAGAAGTGTGGTATAATATTAGTATGTTAGTGATGCTGAAGATCACATTTGACAAAAATATGCAGGCTTATGCCTTAAATAATATACTGATAAAGTTTTTGTACTATAACTTCAGATAATCATTGCTTTGCACTAAACATAGTAACCTTCTGGGCTTACAAACCTTGTTCCTCGTGCATGTGAGCAGAACAGAGAAAACCTGGACTCAGGCAGGAATCAAACCAAAAGTCAAGATGGATGAGATGAGGGTCAGGATATGGTGATAAGAAAACCTGGGTTCCACTGTAGAGTCTTATATTAGCTTTCATTTGGATTTTATTGAGTCTTTATCTAGCTTTTCTTTCTTTGTGGTCTTTTTTGCAAATTTTTATTTATTTGTCATGCTTTTACTGTGAAAATATGGTAAGATCAACATTTCCATTTAGAAGATGGAGTGTAAGAGGGATAGTGTTTATTGTCTCTGGTGACTAAGGGATGCCTAGATGAATAAGATTTATTGAAAAAACTTTTGAAACCCTGCTCCAGTGTGGGCTCCTCCCTCCACAGATCCACAGGTCCTACCAGGAGCCTGCTTCAGCCTGGCCTTCCCTTGAGATTTCAGCCATCTCTAAGGCATCCATCTCCTCCAGCATGGGACTCCTACAAGGGTTACAGGTGGATCTCTGCACCCCTGTGCCCTGCCTGGGCTGCAGGGACACAGCTGCCTCACCATGGGCTGCATCAGGGGCTGCAGGGGAATCTCAGCTCTGGCACCTGGAGCAGCTCCTGCCCCTCCTTCTCCACTGACCTGGCTGTCTGCAGAGCTGTTTCATTCACATATTCTCATTCTCTCTCTGGCTGCAGTTTCACAGCATTTTTTTCCCTCCTTCTTAAACACATTATCCCAGAGGCTCTGCCACTGCCAGTGATGGGCTCAGCCTTGGCCAGCACTGGGCGCATCTTGGAGCCAGCATTGGCTCTGTCAGACACCAGAGAGACTTCTGGCAGCTTTTCAGAGAATTCACCCCTGCAGCTCTCCCCCCACAGCCCCCTTACAAAACCTTGCCACACAAACCCAATACATCTACATATTCTTACATCTTTGAATATTCACAAGTGGCAAATACCACAAATAAAATCAAGCTCCTTAATGGGTTATTTATTTCTCAAGTACATATCGGGTAGGAGAGTAGCTATTCTTAGCATTTTTCCCAAACATGGCACAAATGATTCCTTGTATGTTTATGTCTGTTGTGTTTCAGCTATTTAAAATAGTAAATCAGATCTTTTTTTCTAAGTTAATAATTTTCTTGCTACTTAAAATTCTTGGGGTTTACCGCATTATTCTCATCCTATTTTGGCTCGGTTATATAGCATGTTATCGATTACCTGAGCTAATTTCTCTTCGGTCTTCTATTTGTGCACTGAAGGGGAAAAGAACTGTTTTATAGGATAGTTCTTCCCACTCTTCAAAGGTGCTGCAGTTTGTGATCTCCAGAGATACTGCTGGGTGTGAACAGCCCACATGGAGAGGCTGTGAAATCTTTATCTTTGGTCCTTTTCTTAAGGACTGAGAGGAGGAAATGCCTGTCAGAATGGCAGATATACTTGCGAATTAATGAACTGGACAGAAATAGTAGATTGCTTAAAGCTGCCTTCTGCTCCATGGGCCTTGATGAATGAATTTGGGTTAGTAAAGCAACTATTAAGTAGCACCCAAATTATACTTCTGTAATCGTACCCATACTGACATTCCAGGCATAAAAACAGGATTTCTAAAGACTGATTCTATTGTTTGCAGGAGAAAGAGAACAATGAATCACAGATTCATGGAATCATGGAATCATAGAATCATAGAAACATAGAAACATAGAATCATAGAATTGTTTGGGTTGGAAGGGACCTTAAAGATCACATAGTTCAAATTCCCCTGCTATGGACAGGGACACCTCCCACTAGATCAGGTTGTTCAGAGCCCCATCCAACCTGCCCTTGAACACTTCCAGGGATTGGGCATCCATAACTTCTCTGGGAAAGCTGTTCCAGTGTCTCATCACCTTCACAGTAAAGAATTTCTTCCTAGTATCTGATCTAAACTTACTGTCTTTCAGTTTGAAGCCATTTCCCCTTGTCCTGTCACTACGTGCTCTTGTAAATAGTCCTTCCCCATCTACTTGAAGGCTGCAATTAGGTGACCCTGAAGCCTTTAGGTGTAACTCAAGAATTTAGGTGTAACTGAAAGGAGAGGAGCTGTGATATCATATTAAGGCAGAGAGCTTGCAGAGATCCATGCAGTGCTGCTGAGCTGGTTCCAGGCTCCACTGAGATGGAGTCCATCTGGCTGAGTGTGCTTATCTACAAATGCAAGTGCTTATGCCAACAAGTGACCCAAGGTTCATCTTCTGGTTGTTAGGGAGATAAACATGACACTTAATGGAGATTAGGACACAAATAATTTTATCCTAAAATATATATTTACATCTGGTGAAATCATATAAAATTCTATTGACTATTTTGGTCAAATCTGTGCTGTAATGACTACCTGAAATATAAGTACTTGTATGACAGAGATCACAGGTTGAATGAAAAAATCTACCCAGGAAAATGAAGGAGGGAGGGATTTAGAAGTGTTCATGGACACTTGCTTTCTCATTTCCTTCCCACGTCACTCCCCCAAAACCCCACATGTGTTCAGAGGGTGTGAGATAGGGAGAAGGGCTGAAGTGCCTGCTCTCCCATGCTGCCTGTTACTTCACATGATTGTAGTGCTACACCAAGCTGGTCAGTAGCACAAATCACTGAATGCAAGAGAGGAGGAAAACCTACTTTGTCTTTAAAGCTCTGAGAAGAGATTTAATCCAGTAAAAATATTTTCACATTGACATTCACTTTGACTAAAAGTGTAGCAACCTGAAAGTACATCATAGATTCAGTTAAGAACCATGACTCAGGATCATAGGTTTGTTTTTACACTCAATGAAGTCCTAATTTTCATGTATAAAGGCAGAGCAGTACAGGTCATGAAAAGAAAATACCACCTTAATTGATAGTAGTAGCACTTGGTGAGGAGAAATACAAGAAATATTTTGATGCTAATATTCCATATTACCTATTAATATTTCATAGTACCTATGTCATGCTACTTGTTCTTCAGAAAAGACTTCATTTAACTATTCAGTGTAAACTTTGTCTCTTTCCTATTACTCTGAGGATCTTGATATTTCCCATAAACTAAACACAGACAGCTCTGCGAAGTCATCTGTTTCAGCATGAGAAATAGATGAGTATAAGCAAAGCTGCCTACAAACCCAAACAGGGCAAAGCCCTAGCAATGGTATGAGGGGTATCCCTTCACTTGGTTTTGGTGCCCTGCAGGTGTTTGAGGGTAGACTGGAAAGGGTGTGTCTCCTGGACATGCAAACTCAGCACCTGTAGTGAATCGGGGAATGGGAGCAAGCAATCTAGTAGACATTCCTGAAAGAAAGAGATCTCTGCTTTGTCATGTGAAGTGGGTCTTCTTCCCACCAAAAAACCCTTCTTCTAATGTCAATGACAGTCTGATTCCGTCTTACTCTTTTCCCCAGAAGTTATCCTTCCCTTCTCTTTATCTTCTCTAGCATTTTCCATTGTTCATCTCATATATCTTTAAAATACTGCAGCAAATCAGACCTGACTCTCTTCTTATTCACCCCTATGTTCATGCATTTGCCTCAATAGCTCACAGCTGCGATTGATATCCTAGGTCGTGTAAAACCAACACAGACTTTATTTTGCTGAAGAGGAAAATAAAATTGTGTACAATGGCACAGGCAGCATGGACCCTTATATCTCCTTGCTTCACCTTTAATCTAAATTTTTGATCAAAAGCAACTGCATCTGAAACTACTGTCAGCCACAATTTTATATTACCTTTTATAAATATATTTAGGTGAATGGATTTCAGCCTAAATTGATCTGTCAGGAGTGTAGAAGGGCAGAGAGTTGATTTCTTGGTTGTATTTCAAATAGTGTCCTGAAGTCAATTACACCAGCAGGAAGACTCCATGTGAGTCACTGGATCCACACTATGGAATAAAATGGTGGAATAAAATGGGACCGCTTCTCCCATCTGCAGCATGGGAATGGCAGCAGGGCAAAAATTAAGCAGGTTTCAACACAAAAAGTTGACTTGCTCATGCAATGCCTGCAAGTTTAGGTTGTGATTTGGCTTCATGCTGGCTGGAGATAGGTTAAAGCTAGATTTTCCTTGAAACTGCATATCATCCAGGCTCTAGAGTAGAAAAGAAAAAAAAGGAAAAGAAAGAGCAAGCTCTGCATTGCTGAATTTCTTTCTACTCCTACTCACAGCCCAGTGATTACTGGAAGTTCAGCATTTCTGAAAATGCTCTCTGGCATAATTACAGAAGGCAGATACTATGCGGGTTAAACTTCTGCTGACATTACCAGGTTCACTACAGAAGTTAGACATGACATAATGTGGAACACAAAATGCCGCTGTTAAAAATAATATATTTACATTTTACAATGGAAAAATCAACCAACCAACTGAACCCCAGCGCATTGCCAGCTTAAGATTCAATTTGACAATCTTGGAGGTATTTTCAAGTTTCATGATTCTATGACTGAGCATAAGAAACAAAAATGAATGTATTATATAATTACAGTTCAGCATCTTATTCTTGATGGTAATCAACAGTGGGTACTTAGAACAAAACAATGAAAAAATATAAATAAGTAGTGATACTTCCCTAAATACTGTCCCAGTGCCTGATTTCAGGATAGGAGTGGGATTTATATGTGAATTGGTATCTCTAATCTCTTAAAAGTTATGACCTCATACTCTTGCAATCTGCAGATGAACTTCTTAAACTTCAAAACATTGTTACTGATGGATATCACAACATATGTACTTATTTCATGTACATCAATTAAAAAAAAATCATAATCCCCAATCCTGTAAATGTAGAGTGCAAGCTGTGACATAGAAGAGAAGAAGCTTCATAAAGCATAAAAGTATTGACATAATTTTGATGTCCAAGTCATAGGTGAATTCAGTAAACTTTAACTTTTACTCTGTGTTTAAATGTCTCTGTCATTTGTGACCAAAATGATGATTGTTTCACCTCTGGCTGGAGAAAAGGGTTAATGCTATGCAAGCATGTAAGGTAAAACCATGAATGATCACAGTTGCATTTGACGACTTTTAAAATGCAACTGTTTATAATTATACTTGCTCCATTTAGGTGTCTTGGGGTGATTTTATGATAATACTGTATTCCCCTATCGTCTGCTTATTGCCCAGAAATGGGTCTCGCAGCTCAGTTTGTGTTCCAGGACTCACACACACTGCCCCGCGCTCTCACCGCTGCAGAGCTGAGGGAGCACTTTCCTGCTTTTAGCCGTGAGCTGAGGCAAGAGATTTCCCCGTACCAGCATACCGAAAACTTCCGGTAACTTCTTCTTCTTCTTCTGGAACTGCTCAGCCTAGCTGTGATCCAAGAACCAGATCATCAGACCCTGGGACGCCGCATCCCGGCCTCGGACCTCGGGAGGGGCTGAGCCAGCTGCAGAGGGAACTCTAAATCCACCAGCTTGCTCTGCAGAGAGGAAGTTTATTATCTGACTTTACTCATATTTTTCCTGTGTCCTGTGCTGGCACTCTGCTTGTTAAATAAATAGGGTTTTTTTCACTTTCATCCAAGAAATCCCTTTTGTATTGGTGGGGAAGGGAGTGCTGAAACCTGTCTACTATGGAGGAGATGTCCCTTCCAGGGCGTTTCCCCCTAAACTTGTCTCAAACTGAGACATTAGGCATCAAGTCTAAACTACTCATCTAGAATCAGTGTAGGGAATAAAAGACACAGATTGGGATCTCCAGAGTCAGACATCTTACAAAGGAATGAATGACCTTCTGAAAGTGCTCATTTATCTCTTCATCGACAGTAGTACGATTCTAAATGATAATCTAGACAGAAAACTTTTAGACAGTTAAGGTTAGGTAAGATTAATCTCTCACCTCATGCCCAAGGAAAATAATTTTATACACTCTGAATTTTATCCCTAGTCTCATCAAATCTAATTTCATTTTATCTAATTTAATCTTTTTGTGTCCATGTTGTCTCAGATCTAGCTACTAGGTTCATAGATAATTTATCTATTTAGAAAGATGCTGGTGTCAAACACATACATACAAACACAGTTACAAAACTAATAATATTCGTCTTTACATCCAACATGCCCAGAACCTAATTTATGAACAGAGAGAAAATACTTATGCAAGTATACTCACACTATAATATACATAATCCTCATTAAGCAAAGTGGTTTTTAAACTCCTGCCTCTCCTTTCTCTAGTAATTCTCCATGTTTTCAATTCTTTCCCATTTCCCAGTGCCTGAGGGAAAAAAGATGAGTTCTGTCACAGGAATATAAAATAAAATTCAAAACGTTCTTTGTCACTAATCAGAATTTCCTACACTATTAGATCTACCCTTTCAAGCAGGCTGAGGAGAAACTCACCGAGATATAAACCTGGCTATACACACGGTGTCCATTCTGATCATCACTGCAGTGCCTGAGCACTGCCATGAATCTTTCCAAAATTAAGTGCAGAAAGATAATGACTTTGATGTCAACTAGAAATTAGCATAATAATAAAAACTTGCCAGAAACAGGCCAAGAGGATGAACAAAGAGCTATTCAGAACTAAGTCTTTTATTGAGGAAGCTAACCTCTGTTAATACCTGTATCTGACACAACGGAGGTTAATCAAGGTCTGATCTAATGATCAGCAATACCACAGGGGTGTTAGGCTGGACCTTCTAGACCTCAAGATAGAACTGCTCTTTGTTACCTTGTCCCTCCTGAGACCCTCTAAGAAAGATATTTATTTTTTTAATGGAAATAAGATATTTTGCTAATTTAACAATAAACTTAGCTTTCTGAATTCTACCTGTTTACATGTAAATGCAGAACAAATTCTTATTACCTCATCTAAATTGACAACACGTCTTGGGAGAATCAATTCTAATGTAATACAAGCCATTATCTCTCTGACTTTGCCTGGGAGGTTTTCACCCCCACAGGAGCAACACAGAAGGATTTGCTTGGAAGGTATTCTACCCTGTTAAATTTGCAATTATGCTCTAAAATAATTTACTTCTGTACTTAGCAGGAATACAGGAAAACACACATTTTGCGTAACAGAAATATATACGTACATGAGAGGATAACCTGCAGCCTATGTCAGTTCCCTGACCTGCACTCAGAGCATGTCATTGCTTCTGTCCAAGTCATGTGAATCTGTTATTTCTGCTTCAAATCCTGTGACTCTGGTAGGGTTGGTATCTGCCATCAGCAGGCAGGACGGGGGTCACGGCATGGAAATTTCAGCCTGTGTGTAACAAATCTGCATCGGGCTCCTACGTCTCAGCCTACTTCAGCCTGCCTGAGCTGAAGGCAACTATGGCAGTTCAGTTCCTTTACAGAAAGTTCACCCTTGGAAATGTAACTGGAACTCATCTGCTCCTGGTAAAGTGGCAAAAAGGTGTTTGATGTGAGCTCACACTCTCTTTCACTCATACAATTGATTCTTTTTCCAGTCAGATCACAGCTCGATCCCCTATTCCTTATTTTCTGCCATTTCCTCACCTACACTGAACATGAAAAATTTCTAACTTTCTTCTCCTTCAAACATGGAATCAAGATCTGGGGAAATTCTCCTGTTGCTCAAATGGGAATAAACATAGTCCTTACTTCCCTTTGATGCCACAAAGTAACAGGCACAACTAAGCCAAAACCTCACTAAAAATAACAATAATAGCAAAGAACAATTCCAACTGTCAGAATAAGATCTATATTTGTCCATAGTATTAAAACCAATGCAACACTGTCCCCTGGAAGTAATTCCAGATGTTTTCCCCATGATAGAGATACTGCTCACAGCTGAGTCACCTGTTTCAGAAGTGACGTGTATTTCCTACCAGAGGACGATGTCGTATTTCTAGTAAGTGCAAAGCTGGCAGTGCTTACAGCAGCACAGAACCAAGGAGCTGCTCATTTGTTTGAGTGCCCTAGACTATACATTAGGAGTCTTGGAGTCATGCCAAACTACCTAGCAATAATTGTAGCAGTCATCTGTGAATAGTGATATTTGGCAGCGTATTACTAGTTAATTTAATTTATTGTCTTCCCACCTTATTAGCAGTACATCACAAGGCTGGAAAACTTTCTAAGCCCATATTTCAAAAGCAGAGGCCTTAAAGCTGCACCTTAAAACTAGATATTTGGCTTATGTAATTTTTTTCAGCCATGTCAATATAAACTCCAGACAATATTATATTGCAGAGCTCTCATTCATGCAATGACAGCTCTGTCTCCTCAGTGGCTAAGCTGGCAGTTAAAGTGATTCACTGCAATCAGCCTCAAAGGTTTCCAAGACAAACCCTAAGGTAACTTAGAAAGTTCTAGGGAAGTTTGACAGGATGCTTTATTTTGTTTTTGTTTGGAAATAATGCTCAGAAATCACAGTGAGCAGTGATGGCAAGGAAGGAACATCACCCTTTGTTTCAAACAAGTTGCTTTGTTGGCTTGTGTACACAACCACAGAGCAGCAAATAACAGGGACATCAGTCACACACAAAAGCTCACATGGGCTCATACACACTCAGCAGGAAGGATAACACTTGCTGTATTCAATACCACTCATATGCTTTCCCTTATTCTTCAAGCATTTGAAGTATTGGAACTGGAAAGTTGTTGCCCTCAGCCTTGTGCTTTGACTGGTCTACTTAAACTTATATATTTATATATGTATGTCTGAGAAGGTAAAACTAGGATTCCTAGTTTTATCTGAGGCACTTTCTGCCGCGGTGCTGTGCCGGCCAGCACGCTGTCTCAGCACCGGGCAATGTTCTCCCTGCCCCAGGTAGGGGGGACGGAGCCCGACCGCGGTGCTGGAGGGCAGGCGAAGCACCAGCTCGGGTTTGCCTTGCCCACCGATGGCAAAGTGCACGAAGGAGGAGGGAAAAAAGCAGAGGCACTCCCTCGTGGGACAGGGAAGAGTTTATTCAAGGGAGAAGCCATGAGGAGAACCGATAAAATTAGGCGGGCACGGGGTTTTATACCCCTACATAATAGGCAGGGAGAACATATAATAACCAATAAAATAAAAGTTAGGGCGTCTTACAAGGGGGTAGAGAAGGGATTAGGGCAAATGGGAGAAGGAGTGGAGGGGAGAGGAGTAACATGGGCCAATTAACAACCGAGGAACATAGAACTTTCTAGAGAAATAACCAAATATGAACCAGGAGGGGAGGGGGGCAGCAGCCCATGGTCAGCGTGCTTCACACAGCCTTTTGGGTGCTCGCTGTGCCTTCGAGCCCTTGTGCTGTGGAGGTATCGAACCACTGGACCTTTTGATCTGCTTGGTCCAGCTGACCACGGCTCTGGCCATGGCTCACCGCAACAATTTTCCTCCTAAGCTCTGTGTTCCAAGATTCATCTCAATCACAAATAGATTTGTCGTGTGAATTGCATTATTAATATTGAGTCAGCCCATTGATTATCTTTTAAATGTGGTATGGCGCACTGCCAATATAAAAGTTGGAGGTAATTTAGGGAAGAGCACACATTGTTCTTTACTAGGCATAAATATCACCAGCCGCTGCTCTTTAGATTATACAATCTCCCATCCCGAGTTCAGTCTGCAAACATTTCCCTGCGTCTTGCAAAATAGATAAAAGAGAATAACTTTTGTTCTTTCATGTTGTCTTATTACAAGAATAGTAGGTCTACTAGGGCCAACATTTTTGAAGAAACAGGTCATGTTATTTCCAACCAGAGATAGGAGAGGAATGCGTGACTTTGAATACATTATATTTATTAAATCAGAAAAAAACCCCACATATATTCTCAAATAGGAAAATGTTTTCAGGATGTTTTAGTGACTGTGATATTTATTGGTTTAAGTCATTAAAGATACAGATAGGTCAGTGCCAAAACTGGCCACATACTTTCCACTGTGGGTAAGAATTCAATACTTAGCTAGGGTTTGCTGAATAAATTATTTAACCACTTGTTTTTTCATTATATTAAAGTGGACTTTCATTGCTTTGTGGGGTTAATTTTTTGTCTTCAGAAGCTTTCATATTTTTTTGCTGAAGCTTCCAATCTTAAAACACATTAATCTCCTTCTTAAAGGATCATTCAGATGAATAAAGGAAGCAGAGTAAAGGAAGTCAGAGGGGTCCCCATGATTCTATGAAATCGCAGAACACACATACCCGTAACCCCAACTAAAACCTGACAGACCACCCAAACCCAACAAAAACCCCATTGCAGGTCAAGTATAATGAGGTAGCTACAACAGTCAGTGATTTCACGCCTTACAATGGATGTAAAATTGTTTCACTGACTTCTTCAAATAACCTGCTGGTATGGAAAATTGAACAGCTGGCTGCTAAAAATTTCAAATTCAATGGCTGATCTTTGAAACAGAGCAAATAATTAATGATTAAATGAATGAGAAGACCAGAGAATACTTCACCATTTGTAAGACTGAATCCAAATATAATGTTGAAAAAATCTTCAAAGCATAGGTGAAAATTGTCAGGACGTCACATTGTCATTAAGATTGAGGTAAGAACTGTAGAATTTAAGCTCTAAAACTGAAACAAGGATCAAATTATAGTTTATATTATAGTTGTGAGATAGTTGTGCATCTGGGCTGTTCTGTGTAAACATAAGTTGTTAAGATCCATAAGTCTGGTCCAGAAACTCCCCACCTCATCAGTTGCCCAAGTGACACAACACACCCACCTGAAACAAGGAAATGGGCTGAACTCTTAGGTCGCTTCACAGCAACTCATTTGACTCATCACTACAGGACTTTTCCACTGTGGGAACTTTTGTCAGTCCCACAGAATTGCCTTTACCAGTTGTTCATTTGCTTCAGTGCTCATTAACATCCTTGGTGAGTAACCTGGTTGGTCCAAGCTCTGCTGGGAGGCTCCTGCTGCAGAATCCACATAACTAAACACAGGCCAGATCCTTGAGAATGATTAAGAGGAGTTACTCTTGCAGAAGCAGACACAGACAAGTAGTTCAAGTTGTTAAACTACATTTTGTATAAAGTTTAAGATGCTGAATAATGGTGGATTAGGTGTGTGCTGGATTAGGCACATCAGATCACAAATCAGCTGGAGAGAAGAATTCAGCAGAAATTCTGCTTCAGCACATCACACAATCCCTTATTCACCCACCTCTGCTCTTTTATAGACACCTGTCTACCCTCTTTCTCCCCATCATGATGTCAGTGAGAACATTTGAACAGCAATTCTTTTCCACAAAAAAAAACCTTTGGTGGTGTACACAACTACAAGGTCTGCAAAAGATTAGTTTTTGAATACAGCCAAGGATTTTCATTTGGGCAGTTAAAATTTTGCTCCAAAACAGTTAAAAAATACATTTCAGATTCTGTTCACATGTATTGTTAAAAGTCTTCTTTCCTGAGGAATGCATGTCCAACCATTTAGCCAATTTTGTGCAGCTAAAGGCAGTACATGCCTTTCCTTGTCTGCCTTCCACCACAGCACAGGCAGTCATGGATATGAATGACACACAGATGACACAGATGGGATAGGGATTGTAACAGTTATTTTGTTTCTGAAAGAGCTGGTGTTTATGATCACAAAGAAAACAATTTGCACTTGAAGGTGCAGGTACTTTGAAATAATAGCTATTGTGTTTTTGCCCTACAGGGATTTCTCTGCAGCTTTTCAAGCAGTCAAACAAGGGGGAAAAATAAGAAAACACGCTGTAAATGGTTCATAGAAAATGAAGCAACACTTATCCATGCTAATGATTACTATGAATATCCAACCATAAACATGTCTCATGACTGAGAGAGCAGATAAATTGGCTGCATGCTACTGATGGTATCCAAGCCTTCTAGAATTCATCTAGTTCCATCTAATTAAATGGTGTCTCCTACACAGGTGGATTTATTTACAAGTTGCTATCTCCCTTTTCTAATGCAGGAAAGCATGAAAAGGTACAGCTGCAATTAGTACTTGTGTTTGGAAGGCAAACTGCTCATAAAGAAATAAAGGATGCTTTTACAGGCACTTATGTACTGCTTGCTTATGAGGTTGAAATTTGAGTCTGAGTTTCAGCAGATATCAGACCAGTTCTTTGTCCAATAAGCTAAATAAAGAACCAGCTCTGTTTCTGAGACTGAGTGAAACAGCACAACTGGCAACCTGAAGGGTCATCTCTCTTTCTGCCAAACCAGGTGATACCCTCATACCATGAGGGTTCACGCTGCGCTATAAACTCTGCCCAGCAGAATAATGTGTCTTGGCACAGTCCGTAACTATGATAGAGACAATGCTAGGAAGTAGTATGGGTGATCACAGACAATATTTAAGCCCATACTCTAACTCACTCTAAATACAGATGTAAACTCCAAGTGAGCCACAGAATATTGTTTAATCTCTAACTTTCACATATCTCTAACATAAATAGCCCTTTCCCATCTTCTTTGCCTGTGACAGTAACCAGCTCTTCCTATTTCAAGAGATTAATGAAGCTTTTCTCAGGCTAGAACTCTTAGGCACTAGGAATAACAAAAAAAACCACATCTGTCTCAAGACCATCACTTGGGGAAAATATCATCATGTACCGTGAGGTCTTCTGTGGAAAGTTCAACACTGTCTTAATGCTTAAGATTAAAATTGTCATATCTCTTATCTCTTTGTACACATTTCCAGTTCCCAAAGCCCATTTCTGCTTGTTGAGAGCTGAATAAATTGACAGTTAGATAAAGTACCTAGTATATTTATTTTTACACACACCGATCATTTCTCAGAGAGTCAAAAGAGGCATTTTCCTTCTGACAAGAATGTTGAGTGCCCTTTGTTTTTTTGTTTTTGTGGCTTTTTTCTTTTTTTAGAGATTACCATAATGACAACAAAGCAGCAATAAGGAAGTCCACCTGTATTCTCTGATTTCCCAGAGGAATCTGTGCATGACAACGGGAAAACAAACAAAACTCTTGACAGAGAAACAACGCAACACTTGTGAGCTAATGAGCAGCACAGAGATGGGCCAGGCATGCAGACGTGTGCTGCAGCCTAAAAACTGTATATAAAAATCGGAGAGTAAAACACGGAGGAACTGGTCCTGTGTTATATCACACTACTGTGCCAGAGAGCCACTTTCAGAAGCAGATGCTATAACCTTCCAGAACATGTACTTGTGCTTAAGGGACAGCTGTGAGGCAGCAGGAGCCCTGGATTTCTGTTCACACCTTTTCACACAACCTTTTTTTTTCTGCTGAAACCAGAGTGTCACAGCCTGAGGTCTGCCCGGCAGGTAGATCTAGTTTATGTGCAGATGCACTTTGAACGGCCATGCAGTTGCCCTGGCATGCAAATACATGATATCCCTTCCTGTCAATCAAGGAATGGTTTTGCTTCCAAAAAGGCATCTTTATATTGACTTCTGTTGGCACAGCTTCAGCAGTAAGAGTGGCAATAGGGCTGACACCTGACTGGCAAATGTGAGCTGGCAGAAGCTCCTTAGGCAAAGACAGGCCAAGTCCTTCTGTGACTGGCACAGTTTCTTTAGTCACTGCTGTTTACCTGCATTCATACCAGGGATACTTTGCCAGTGCAATACATGAATATTCTGCTTTCAGGAAAGTAATAATACAGACAAACTCTACAGCTATACAAGGGAGATTTTTTTTGAGTCAAAGAAGTGCCATTTTTGACTAAAAGGAGGGAAGAAAATGAAGAAAGAAAGAAAAAGGTCTTGCTTGGCAGTGCTCATCACAGCAGGGATGGGGGTCAAGATTATCTATGTAAAACCTGTTTCTCCTCTCAGCAAAGGCAGAACCTGAGAACACTGGGGCAAAAGCACTGGTGCTATTGCCCTAGTAGGACCCTGAGTAGCTGCCAAACCATTTTACCCTGATCTGCATCCAGTGGAGTAGCTGGACTGATGCCTTAGGTTTTAACTTTTAGGGTTTTCAAATCCCGTACTGCCTAGTGTTTAACTCTCAAGTTTTGTGTGGCCTGTTAAGTACTGTTCACTCATGCTGGTTAGACATAACAAACCCTCTCTAGGTTTGCACTTCAAGGACACCTTGTTGTTGCAGGCCCCAAAATATGTAAACTAAAGCCTTTGAGAGGAGGAGTAAACTTGGGGTAATGACATCATTAACTGAAATTATAATTGGAGAATCAACCCTGATATGCAAATGGACCAACCTTATAAAACTGTGGAGAACCTGTGTCCCAGGGTCCATCTTGGGTGGAGCCCCTCTGAAGCTTTTGACTCCCAAGGTGTATCTTTGAAGGCCCTTCAAATAAATACCTACTTTTATTCTCTTAATCTTGTCTAGTTTCAGGTAGCCACTTCAAAGCATCAAGACTGTGAGCCTACAACCCATAACAGACAAGAAATTCAACCCTCAGAGACAGTGTAAACTCAATGGGCCAATTAGCACCCATGAGAGCTGTTTCAAAGAGCAAGGGCAATTATCTACATTTTGCAGCATGTGGTTTAAGCCTGCAATTAACCTATGTTTTAGGGGTGTTCCTTTATTTTCTTTTGTTTTGGTTGGGTTTTATTTTTCTTTTTTTTTTTCTTTTTCTTTCCTTTTGGTTTTGTTGCTGTTTTGGTTTTGTTTTAATTTTACTTCCACTTCTCCACAGGGAAAAAGCTAAGCTGGACACACGCTAAATCACCTCTATAAAGCTTGACCACCACAATGAACATGTGGCTATCCCTCATTTCTGCAGGAAAGCCACATGTTCACAATCTGTCTGTTTTAATTGTGCCATGGATGTCATATTTGTGTCTGAGAGGCTGATGGGTCTTGCTGTGTGTCTTACTGTGTCTGGCACATGGGAAGAACAGATGAGAAACCTCTGGAAATGATTGCCAGCCAGTGCTCAGCTGCATCTGCATGGCACGGGGACTCCAAGAGGTGGGAGCGTCTGCAGCTGCCTGCAGACAGCCATGCTCTGGATGTAGGACCAGGCTCCACTGAGTCATGGAAACAGATGCAGAAGAGGATTAAAAGAGGCAGAGAAAGTCAGTAAGATAACTTTGCAATTTCTTCCTAACAGAGACAAATACTGGCAGTTTGAGGAAGGAATAATGAAAACTGCATCTTTGGTCTACGTATATTACATGAAAAAGAGAAAAATAGAACCCTTCTTTCTCTGCAGAGAGTGGAGTTGCTGTTCAGTTATCTAAACCTGAGTACAGGCTCATGACAAAGGGCAAACCTGTATAATCCCTTCAGATATTAACAGAGTATGAATTTTGGAGGACAACGTTTCTTCACACTCTTTGATCATCCAACTAGAGAATGGAGGTGTCTGCCTTCTTGCTGACATCTCCCTGTGACAGGTCTCACAGGATTTCACCTCATGAAGCCAGGGAGCTGGCTGGTGATCCTTTACTGAGCATTATCATGCAGGTAAGTAAACAGAGGGAGAGAAGATCCCAGTCTTCAGAGCAGAAACACTTTGGGCAGGAAGGTCTGCTTCTGAGAACCTACAGTTCTTACAGAGGCATATTTTGCAGATAACAACAGGTGACTGTAATAAAAAATGGTAGTTTCTTTAATGTTATATTTATACACGTCATTATGAACAACTGTGACTAACACAGGGAGAAATATTTCTTTACGCCTTATTTCCTTATGTGAGAAACAACATCATAATGATAACAGCTTACTGATCTGGAGGTCTTGCAAGTACAGGGGAGCTGTTTCAGCAGGAAGTTTATCTGTGTGTATATGTATGCACTTGTGTATATCTGCATGTGTACTGGGTCTGGCTGAGCTGCAATTCATTTCCCATTGCAGTGATGACTCTCAGCATTCCCCTCATCAGTATGCTGGGGGTGGGACAAGATCCTGGGAGGGGACACAGCCAGGCCAGCTGACCAAATTAACCTAAGGGATATTCCATGCCATAGAATGTCAGCTCAGATACAGAAAATGAGGAAAGGAGGAAGAAGTGGGGGCATTTTGTATTTACAATATTTGCCTTCGGGAGCAACCCCTACATGGGCTGCGGCCCTGCTTCCCTGAAGTGGCTGAACATCACTTGCTGATGGCAAGTAGAGGATAAAACCCCTTTTCTTCCTCTTTGCATGTGTACATACAACCTTTCACTTTTGCTTTAGAACACTGCCTTATCTCAAGGTACATGTTGTTTTCCATCTTATTTTCTCTCCTCTCTCTGTCTGAGAAGGGCAAGTGATAGAGCAGCTTGGTGGGCACCTGGTGTCCAGGCAAGGTCAACCCACCACAGTCAGATAGTAACAACATAAGGTGTTACAGTCAGTGGTTGTGACCTTCAGCTTGTAAGGACTGTACTGAAACTGGGCAAAATATTTTGATGAACATGTTTTGTACAGACACCCTGAAGGCCTCAAGTATCAGATAAAAGGCAACAAGCAGAAACTGATGCACAGAATATTCCACCTGAACGTATGGAAGAGCTTTTTTACCGTGGAGTGACCAAGCACTGAAAAGTTTGCCCAGAGAGGCTGTGGAGTCTCCCTCACTGGAGATATTGCAGAACTGTCTGGACACAACCCTGTGCCCTATGCTCTGGGATGACCCTACCTGAGCAGGGACATTGGACCAGATGACCCCACTGTGGTCCCTTCCAACCTGACCCATTCTGGGACCTTGTGAATTGTGAGGTAGAACACAGAAGCTGTTTTTAAATACAAATTTAAAAAACCAACCAAACAAAAAAACCCCAACCAAAACACTTTGTGAAATAGTCTAGGCTAGGAAGATAGACAAATTTTGAAGTTCCACAGAAAAAGATGTCATTGTAGAAGTTCTGATTAATTTCTACTGACAAAGAGTCAGAAAACCCTTTTTTCTTCCCTAGAATTCCAGCTTTAGGATAAATTGGATTTTGGTGAAGAGGTCTGTCTTCAGGATTCCTGAAACTGCTCTTACTCTTTGAAGATTTCAAGGTAGATTGGATTCTGGGCAGCAGCACGTAACAACTGGCCCAAAAACTCATCACATTTTTTTCAAATCTGTCTTCCCCAGCTAGTCATAGAAGCTATGTCTAAGTCTAGTAAATACCTTTGGGAACTTTTCCCAGTCACCAAGAGCAATAGACATGGAAAAGCCCACAGCTGTTGCACTCCCTCATCTTTCAAACCCAACTCACCACTCGGTCTGTTTATTGGGAATGGTTCCTGACCAGGATAACATCAGAGGTGTGACCAGGACTTGTGTGAGAAAATGCTGCTTATTCAAGCAAGAGATCATTCTAACTGCTTAGCAATAAATTAAAAAAAAAAATACATTTAACAGTCATATTATGATATCAGGGCATGATCTCAGATGTTATTTAATTTATTAGTAAAGCCAAAATCAGAGAGGATACAGACAGTTCCCAGTGCACACAGTGGGTAACAGGCAGAGAATGAAAAAATCTCAGTTTCAGATGCCTAAGAGAAAAATTAGTATTCTTTGTCTATCTTCACAGATATTCTCAGGAGGAGTCATACATGACAGCAGCTTATCAGGTGGTGAGAAGCTATCTTCATAACTACAGATCCATAAGTATCATCTTTACAGAGAAATTCCTGACCGGCAGAGTGCAGGTACAGTCAAACTCTAATTTATACCCTTTGTCCAGGCATTTATTTCTATTTGGCATGCAATGAATACATAATATATACACTTCACTGTACCAAATAAGGGTGTTATCTGGTGAGTAAGATAATATCTCTAATTTCCCATGGTTACCTATACTTCTGAGCCAATAAAATACTGCTCATTGCTATTATTGGATTTCAAACCTGACCTGAGTTTTGCTTTTATTAACATTTGTATTAATTTGACTGCACTGCTAAAATTATAGATGAATGTGTTGTCTCCAAAATAGAAAAAGATATATGCTGGTCAAAAGGGGTTGAATATGAAATACCCAATGATTTGATATTTACAGCAAGGGGCGGGGGGGGGTTAAAAAATGTAAGAGAAGGAACCAGTTCTAAAGAATAAATCAAGCATACAGCACTAGAGCTGCTGAGCAGGATACTTGGTAGAAAATTATGGAAGTTCAAATGTCCTAAGCAGGAGCGCACAGAAGGCTTGAGCATTCTTAGTGTATGTAATTGCTCCAGTGAGCCTGCACATGTCCCTGACCCATGGAGGGCATAACAAACAAAACAAAACAAAGCAATACTCTCGAGAAAGAAGTAGTTAAACACTAAATTTGTTTATTAACAGCTCTGCATAACAGTGTCTCCTCAAGCAAGGTCAACGTAGTGTTTTCTCCAGAGCAATGCTAAGGTAAATGCTGCCATCTGGTTCTGCTCAAGGCAGGAATTTTGATCTATGGCCTAACCCTGACTGTGGCTGAAATCAGCAGGAGCTTCTCCTTTTATTTCAGCAGTGGCCATTCCAACACCCTCCTCATTGGACTTTGAGCATCTGACTGAAGTATGTGGGATAGGAAACTTAGGCTTTGTCCACACTCTATAGAAAAAGAGATTGATGGTACCCACTCAAAGTCTAAATAACCTCTGGAATGTCCTATATTTCTCCATTGATTTCCTATCTCTCTCCATTCATTTTAATGAGTGTAGGGCAGTTATATCTCTGAATTAGATAGTTCAGTAATGTGCCAAAAGTTATACGGCCTTTGCGCTTAACCTTCTTTAAACCAACATGCTGCTTGAGAACCCTTTTTCCCCTGAGGAACAGACTTACTTTTTCTGAGCAAACATCTGTAGTTTCAACCCCACTTTTATCTTTTTCTTTTTTTTTTTTTTTTAAAACACAAAATTTAACAATTACAAAAAAAGTGGGTTAAAAAAAAGTTTCACATTTGCACCTAAAAATACCCTGAGTATTGTCTAGATAATTGAAACAACATTGCTGGTTAAGTAAACACACTTACAACAGTTCTCAAGAAGCATTACAACTGAAAGTAGTCTCTCCTTTGCTGGTTTTCTTCCTCAAATGACAGCATTAAAATAGTAAAAAAAGAAAAGGCAGCAATTATTCTAACACAGAGTTTACCATGTACATGGAGTAAATTGGCAAATTGTTATGCTAAGGCAACTAATACAGTGAAGAAATGCTAACCAGTTTGTGGTAAAACTGGTTTTCCCTCTCTTTCTCAATTGCTGCATGTTCTCACACTGCCTGCTCCATCTGGACTAAAATTGCTTTAAAGACTTGCATGAATGGCATCAGGAGTTAGCAGAGCTCACAAAGTCTCCACTGAGATTGTTGCTCTGCATTTTACTTCTGTTAACAAAATTAGATATGAGTTGCCTTGTGTTCTCAAAAGGGTTGATTCTTGCACACTGGGCTTTCCACAGAATATAAAAGCAAGACAGTGCTTTTCAAGAATTGTTTCATAAGTGATAAATTACACAATTTTCTTTAGACTATTAATCACTGAATAATTTACCCAGAGGATAATGAAGCATACCTCAATAAAAAGTGCTTGGTATAATTGAAATTTTATTCACAAGCCACTTAGCTTATGCTCACTGAAGATATTTTGGTGGTTTTCTTTTCCCTGGTTACTTTGATTTTTCCTACAATATCAATTCTGATCTCTGCCCTTATAACTGAAAAGCTCATGTGAAAACTCTGGTTCTGGTTTGCTGGAGTCTACTGTATCATGATAATGATTGAAGATAAAATGCTTTTCTCAGATTTTGATACTGTTATGATTCTTTTTTTTTAGACAAGCAGGGCCCTTAATGCCCTCACTGAACAAAGTTTAACTTGCTGGCTTAGATACCACTTTCAGTGAAGTTGCAACAAAGTGCAGCTAAGTATTTACTTTTGGGGTAGAGACTTTGCTTCTGTGTTGAAATTCATATTAAAACTCAACGGTTATGATTATGTTAATAAAACATGTGCTCCAGAGGGCAGGCATGGTATGATTATCGACACTGTCAAATTGGTGGACTGGCCTCTGTCATGGTGTTAGTCATGGTGTGATTCTATTGGACTTGTCCAGAAGTCAGCACAGATGAGAGATCATTTTCAAAAGGCTGGTCAGATACTACCTCTCTCTTTTGTAGGATAAGAGATTTTAGTTGGACTGACGTAAGCCTATGATACGCCTTGGCCTCAGGATTATCAAACAGACCATTATCTCATTTTACTGCTCGAGCTGGGGCTGTTTGATCCCTGCCTGCTCTACCTTGAAGTTCTTCCACAGGTAAGGAAATCCTAGATGTTCGGAAGAGACCTAGTTTGAGAAAAAAGTTTTGATGGCCATATTTAAAGTATTTAATCTACTGTTGCATTTCCAGAGACATGCAATCTATATTCTAAGTGTATTAACAAATGCAAGACCTCCCAAAGCAAATATTGTGGAAGCTGAGCATGTTGAATGGAAAAATTTGTGAAGAAATACCTTGACAACAGCCCAGTGGTTAGGACACAGGCCCCCAGAAAGGAAAACCTATTTTTCACCCATCTTGAATACATGTGGGTTACAATGTGTTTATGCTGTTTATGCATTTTATATGAGGGAGGGAAAACAAACAAACAAACCCAAACCCAACCAACCAAAAAATAACCCGAACACCACTATTAGCTTAGTGTGCAAGGAGCAGTGAGCTGTAGGCTCCTGAAACAAGCTTAATTCTTGACTGAATGGGGAATCCATCTGTCACGACAAATTAAATCTTGTTTCTCTTACTTGCTGCTGTTCCTCTATATGACCTTAACCTTGGTGACCACAGGGCAGAGAGCCCTGTGAAGTGGGTTGAAGTCCCTAAAAGAAAAAGGTCGCGCTCTGTGCTTGTGCTCTTACCAGAAGACTGCTCTGCAAAGCACAAATACTGTCAATTCCTCTGCCCAGTTTTTAACTTAGTTCGTTTCTAACAGTATCTAATCAGAGTTGATATTCTGATTTGGGTTCCTCTGCTTGAGTCTGAGCTGCAACAGAGTATAAGTGCCTAAGTTGAGTGTTTCTGTATGTGTGCGCATGGGAGTGAAGATATACAAGGAGTACTCAGACTCAGCAGAGAGGTACTAGGCTGGCACTAATACTGTGTGTTCCAGTGTACCAAGGTTGAGTTGGCATGTCAGATGGCCTAATTCTCTGTCAGGGATTAGGCCATCTCACACGTTTGCATCAAGTATTAAATCTCAAATCAATCATCTAGACTTCTCAGACCTTAGCCACAGGCTGCATCCAAAGTGGCTGCTGTCAATGGAAGCACTGATGTTGGATGGCACTTAGTTTTATATGAGTTACAGCAGGCATTTCTTGAAAACCTGTATTTGAATAAATTCAATACATGGAACATCCATTCAATGAAAAAAGTCCTGCGGTGTGTGAATGATTTTAATTTCCTCTTTGGGGGCAGCTATTTAGCTTAGTGAGCAAGCTACAGATTTTTTTCCTTTGACTGGTTTCTAAGCCCAGAACTGACACTGGACTTGAACATAAGCCTAAACAAGTGACAATAACTTTTTGTCACTGAGGTTGCTGTTTTCTTTTTGCATCCATCTTTACTTTTAAAATTTTTGGATGCTTACAGACATAGACCTACTCCAGAGCAAATAAATGCTAGCAAAATACAGATAAAAGCCAGTAATGAAACACATTTGGATTCCAGATTGTTTGTTTTTTGAGAGCTTATTGCAGTGACTGCATAGTCACGTGCATAGTCAACCTATATCTTTTATGGTTTCAGATATTTCTGTTGTATCTCAGGACATGAGTAATATGCTTGTTCTGATTCCGTCTGAAAGCATCTCGTACCGCTGTGATTTATTTCAGTTATTCTCAATAATGTCTTGCAAAAAATTCTCTTGCGAATAGAAGGTGGAGGGTGATAAATATTTCCAAACATGTTCAAACACTTGGAGGGGGGCAGGGGGAGAGAGAGGAGGGGGGAAAGAAAGACACTGCTATAGGGAGAAATAAAAAGGGACTGATAGAGAGAAAGGGAAAAAGAAATCTGATCTGTTTTCAACAGGCAAACACAACTTGCATGTAAAGACCTTCACATACAACGTTTAATACACTGTAAAATAACATTATTTATATAAACTTTACCAGATGTTTCATCTTTCAAATTTTATTTCACGATTGGTCTTGAGATATCCCTAAGGTATTGTCTAACTTGCAAAATGTTATTTCAATTAGTTGAATATCATTCTTTACAGGATTCAGGTCAAACAAGGGGCAAAACTAAATCCAAACCAAACAATATGTGTCTGCAATAAATTTCTGTTCCTGAATTATTCATACATTATGGCATAGGTGACTCTTCAAGCATTTTGAATTAACTAGAATTGATTTCTTACTTTTTTATGCCTAGTTGTACAAGCTTTTTTGTACTTTTACTTCTCCTTAACAAATAAAGTATTGATTCAACTCCACTGAACATGTTTTATTTAAACTTTGCCCTTTGTCAGCAACTTAGTCCTCTACCCAGAATTCTCCTCTGTGACTTTCCATTGTCTCCTGCTCTGGAAGGTGAAACATGCTGGATAGGCTTCTTGCTATGACATAAGGGATAAAATTCATTCCAAATTTGCTGGGAACAGTTACAATACAAAGCACATACCATGCACATTAAAGCACTTACTGCTCCTTTTCTTGACTAGACTCTCTAACTGCTCCCTGGGAAATTCAACAGCTTAAAATTCAAATAAACAGGTGCACAAGCTACAGCCATATTTCCCCATTTTTTTCGCCTTTTGGCTAGTTTATTCTTATTTCAATCTAAAACTAACATTATATGCTGAACTCACATGCTTTCTTGCTCTCCCACAATTGGAAGGGGAGACAATATGATGAGAAAGTTCATGGGTTGAGAAAGGGCAAGGAGATCACTTACCAGTTACCACCATGGGAAAAAAAGAACCAACGTGGGGAAAATTAATGCAATTTTCTGACCAATACAATAGAGTTGGATGGTGAGGAACAAAAACAAATATTAAAATGCTCCCCCTCACTTCCCTTTTCCCCAGCTCCAATTCCTGACTCCTCTAACATCTACTAAAGCTAATAAGAAGTCAAGGTAATCTGACTTTTTGAAAAAACCAAAGTTTTTTGTTCATTTTTCATATGAATTTTCATTCTGTATATGCCACACTACCTATTTTCCTTTGTCCAAGCTTATGTCTACACACCAGCAAGAAAGTCCAGTGAATAAATTTTTGTTTTTCTCTCAGATATGAGAAATGTAGATGACTTATAATGAAAAGCAAACTGGTGTTTTGGTAAAATGAAAAATTACTGCTTTCCAAGCAGTAAAACTTAATCACACTGGTCACTATTTCACTACAATGCAAGAATCCATTTGAACAGTTTAATTTACACAGCAGTCTAATTCTTTAAATTTAAAGTTGTTCTTATATTTATGGTAGAAGTACAATCAGATTATTTCCGAATTCTATCATTTGCAAATGCCATAGGGTACAGCAGTTCACAACTCTAGATGCAGAGTACAAATCCGGCTCTGAGCATGGATTTTAATGATAGCTGCCTGTGTGACATCATATAAAATACAGATTATTATTATCATCATTACCAAAACACAGGAAAAAAACCCCATTCATTCCATTTGCTTATTTAGAGATATTTCTTACATGATGTGTGCAAAATATTAGCTGTATTCCATACAAAACCTTTTAACTCTGCATAACACTAGACATGGACATAAATATATTTCATCTGCAAAAATTACCTGATTGTAAGCCTAGACAAGGGAGGAAACAAGAAAATACCGCATTGACAGGAACACAAAGTTCCTCTTCTTCACATGCAAACTTTTGTCCTCTAACAAGCACAGCTATAGACCATTACGTCCAAACAACCCTCAGTAAAAACTGCCATCGTTCTGTATTTGTACTTCCCTTAGTGACACTCAAAGAAGAGCCAGTCTTTACTGAGTGATGGTACGCATAAGAATCAAGCAGAAGTTTATTTTAATTGGTGGAATGCAGTATAGTCATATGTATAACTTTAGTGTATATATGTAGAAATGTAGTAAAATCATAGAGATAGAAAAAACAGGACCTATACAATATAAATTCTTTTAGAAAGGCAAAGACCTGTTATCAGTTTGTTAGATCTCATTTTTGGCCTCAGTGAGCTATGAATCAGGTTCCAATCTATAATTCAAGGTGATTGTTTTTATGCTCTCAGTTCCAGACTTGTGAAGTGTCTGAAACTGCAAACAAAGCAAGCAAGGAATTGAGTAATTCTTTCTTAATTTTCCTTAATAAATTTAAAGCATGCATGGCCTTTAACTAGTTTAACCACAGTGAATGCACAAATTTTTATGAATATCTACCTTAAAGTTGTTTTAATGAAGCTCTAAGAACTCCTGAAACTCGCTGAATTGGCCTCTTTCAGTGGTGCCCTGTGACAGGTCCAGAGACATTGGGCAAAAAAGTGAAACACAGGAATCTCCTCGAACATCAGGAAACTCTTTTTTACTTTGAGGGTAGCCAAGCACTGGGACAGGTTGCTCAGAGAGGTGTGGACCTTTCCTTGTCAGAGACATTCCAAAGCCGTCCAGATGCAGTTCTGGGTGACGGTTTCTAGGTGGATCTCCTTGAGCAGGAGGGTCATGAAAGATGACCTTCAGGGTCCCTTCAAGCCTCAACCATTTTTTAATCTGAGATTCTGTGATAAATATTTTCTCTGTAATTTTAGTCCATCAAGTCCATTAGCCTGTAGAATTCAGACATACATTACCATAAAGTACATATGTTAGAATTCTCCGAAGCTTCAGTGTTTCCTGTGAAAACTGCAATATGTTTATATTTGTGCTATCTTCTGTAAAACAAATATCCAGCTTGTACCACTACAACTGCTAGAAGAAATCCTGGAAGTTCATGACATTTTTGAAGGAAAGCATAGGCATTTTCTTTTACATCCAGCAGACAGAAATGCGTGGGATTTTTGAAGCTGTCATATCTCTGTGGCTTCCTGGAGTAAGTAACCACCTCACGGAGTGGGGTTTTTTCATATTCTCACAAATTCCATTTTAAAACTAGATTGACTTGTGGCACCTATAGACCATGTGGAAAGCTATTAAAGATATCACTTAGATTGCTAGAATCCTTCTTCTATTTTCCAGCTTAAATGCGCTCCATTTCTTCTCATGTCAACGTTGACAGTTAACTTAAGTAGTTCTTTTCCCTCCTTAATGCTTAGCTCTCTTGAGTATGATCCAATACCCACCTAACAGTCATTTAGCTAAGCTAAAAGACAATTTTCACTTTCTGTACCATCATTTTGTATCCTTTGCTCCCTTGCAGCGTTTTTCTTGTCCCTCTTGGAATGTATCACTCTTGAATGCAGCTGACCAGAAAAGCGGAGATGATTCCTCTGGGCCCTTCCTGATGTTTTCTGCAATCTACTTAACAATATGAACCTGGGTACCTAACCCGATCCTTTCAGAGCTTGTGTTTGCATTTTCCTTGACAAGTAACACCCATGTCCCAGGGACATTTTGCAATTCACTGTTTAAGAAAGTAGTGAGTAGGCTGCCTGCTTTGTAGCAGCCTGCATCTGTGTGTGCTGCCTTGGGGAAGAGGATGCTCCTGGATCAGTCTGTCTTCTGGTTTCCTTTCACTGTGGTGCACACCAAGTGTCCAGTCTGCATGATCTGAGTGAAATCTCAGATTGTTATTGTTAGAACACGGGGAAGTATGGGACCCATGCCCTTGTCACCACGAGGACAAAGTTGCACAATGCTACCACAAAGTCAGGCAAAGTAGCTTTCCCCTGAGGCACAACAGGCCTGACCTTCCTCTTGCAAAGGAAACTCCTCACTGGGACTTGTGTACATAAAGAGCTATCTATAATCTTTACTCATAAAGGCAAAAAGGGGATTTGTTTAATTTCAGGTTGCTTGTTTATCAAATCACCTGGTGGTTTTCAGGAGAAAAGCCATCTTGGAGCAGGAAATTTCATGTCATATTAAACGATATGCTTGAAGTAGACATTGCTGAGACTGACCAAGCACAAAATTATTTGCTTCAGGGTGATAATACTGATACTCAAACCATGTGTTTCTCAGTTGCTTAATGCTGAAGATTGGTGTTCTTCTCTGTTTATGTTCAGTCATGGACAAGAAAGCAGCAAATCAAAAGCTGTGTGGGCAGGGAAGGTATCCAGAACAGAGACTGATGAGGGTGGTAAGAAGTACAGTGTAATACTGAGATCTGGAGAGAGAAGGCACAAGTGTGCTACTTATCCCTTTCTCCTTCCCACTTCTTTCTCTGATATTTTGATATCACTGAAGTACAAAGAAAATGCTACTAAAAAGCTGTCATTGGTGTACTGTGAAAACACAATAGAAAACAGCAAGTAGTGGGCAATCACACGGAGTTGCTAATTAACTTGAACCAGCTTAAAATAAACTCTGCACAATGAAGTTGCACAGACTCCAGCAGATTCCTATTAATATTTCTTCCTTGATGATTACAGTAAGAGATTTTTACCCATAGCTACTTGATGAAACTTTTTGGACAGTGCAACTGCCTTCATCTCACAAGTCCAAACAATTAAATTTGAATCCATGAGGTGTTCAAGTAAAGGCTTCATTTCAGAGTGAGAAGAAAATAACTGATTTTTTCCTGTTCCCTTTCTTTCTCTAGGGATCAGTGTTTCAAATAATAGCATTTCCTAGTAAAGATTTAATTCTGTTAATCAGCCTTTGCAATTCTTTCTTGTTCCATACTTCAGTTTCCAGAATATACAATAAAAGGCTGATATTTACAACAGTTGGTTGGTAATCAACTTTTAAAATATTTTTTTCTTAAATTGAGAATACCAATTTGTCAGAACCTATATCTCTGAAGGCAAAAAATATGTTTTGACTGGTATCTTCGGATGAATTTTGAAAAATGAAGTTCTGGTTACTACATTATATTTCTTAGGATATTTTTTTCCCCACAAGTTTTAGAAAAACCTTTCCTTATGTTGAATTTCTGTTTCATTTATATTGTCATGCATGCCAGATTGATAGCAAATCCTTTCTAATTTTCAAACTGAAATGTTTTGACTTACCCATTTATATTTCTTCCTTCTCAGGGCTTCAATTTCTTTAACATTTTGTACATACTGAACATTTTGACTTTTTTGTCAAATTGTGACTAGAATTTCATTGCACTTCTTATTTCTGAGACTTATGGTGTGCTAAGAAACTTGTTTTTAAAAATTTAGCTCCTGCAGTTTCCGTCTCTTTAAAATTGTTGTGGTGCATTGGCCTTGGCTGGCATCAGGTGCCCACAAGGCTGCTCTGTCATTCCCCTCCATCAAAAGGAAATAAATATCATGGGTTTGAGATGAGGACAAGGAGATCATTTACCAATTACCATCACAGGCAAAACAGATGCAACTTGGGAAATTAACTTATTGCCAACTAAATGGAGTAAGATGGAAAGAAACTAAAATTACTTTGCTCCACCTGTCCCTTTTTCCCATGTTCCACTAAACTCTTCTACCTCCTCCCTCCAAGTGGTACACAAGGATGGGGAATGGGGGCTCTGCCAGACACAAGGATAACTTTTGGTGTCTTCTGACAAACCCATCCTTTCAACCCTCCAATGTCAAAATCTTGCCATGCAACTCCAATACAGGTGATTTAAGATCCCTCAGCAAAGGCATGTGAGTAAGAACGATGCTTTTATCTTCACACTGAACAAAACATGTGTTACACTAGGAAGCTCCAAAATCTTCAGTACATCTGGGGATCAGTGGCACACATATCTTACACACTTGTCCAGCAAGTACAAAGCTGCAAAGCACTGCTTGCCATGATCCCTGACACAGATTCCCTCAGCAGCACAGGGACACTTGCATCCATGCTAGCTGTCCAACTCTCTAGCCAAGGTAGTCTTACCCATGTTCTTTACTGGGAGTGCCAGCATCTAAATTGTGTCTGGGAATTGTCTGTGAGTGCTGCCAAAATCATGTCAGGGACCGTTCTCTGAATTTAGCCACATGGACGATTGAATTCCGGTGCTTGGAATTGAGGCCAGTGAGGCCTCACTCAGTTCATGAGCTTACAAGTTGCTTTGGAATGCTGTTTGATCTTCTACCATCTTTCATTAAATGCTCATATTGCCTTGGTGTGTGCTTTTTTCATGTTTTAGGAGTGAGAGACTAATACATTACATATAAAAGCAATCTGACCTAACTTTAATGGATAGGATTTTGTCCCATCAAAATCTGAAATTAAGGGATTTAATTGTGTTGCAGAGAGGTTTGTCAGCTGGTTGCAGAAGGAGCTGGAACAGCTGATTTAGTGTTGACTGCTCTGAGCTGGGTATGAACAATGTGCTACGGACTGGAACCTCAAGGCCTTTGACATCTGTGTGTCATGTGGTGACCACAGAGTCATGGCAGCCATGGTAGGAATTCCAAATATGTTGTCTTTGTACCAGTACTGCACAGGGAGGGCTCTGTTTGATGATCCTGTCTAACCATTGCCTGATGCAGAAAATGAACTGTTCCTCCATGTCTTCCAGGTGCACATTCATACTTCGCTGTTAACATCGGCTGTTACTTGTTCGTCCATTCTGTGGTTTAAGTCATTAAATAGGCAGGGAAATAGCCCACCAAAGCTAGAATAATGTTCTGTCAGCCTTTTTTGTCAGAAGCTGAGAAGCCAGATAGTAATTTTGTAGTAAGTGGAGTACACAGCAAGGAAGGGAAGAGGACAAAGTGCTGTGGGACTTTTCTGAGCATCAGCAACCACTTTTATCATCTCATGTCTCTCCTGGCCACTTCGCCTGGTCTTGACTGCCTGATAATCAGAGCTGTTAGCACAATCACTTTGGTTGGTAACTGCAGAAGTTCAAGAATTCTCTTTGCCTCTTTTTCTAGTTATAAACCTTTATCAAGCAAACAATAATCACCTCAAGCATCTTATGATTGCTCCTTTAGAAAAGTCATTTTTTCTAGTCACTTAACTCCTCCTTTTTAGGGCTCTGAACATGGTTAGATGGGAGCTGTTCAGAGAAAAACTTCATCACTTCATCTGGCTTCCCTATTATGCATGTTCAGCTGCTATCTTGACATTACCTCCCTGCCAGCATTTCTCACCTGCCTCACAGAGGTGTTATGTGATGTAATTAGTTTTATTATTACTGTAATTACCATGAAATCAAGGTGACAAAATGAGACTGCTTCCCCAGGTTTTTCCCATCATTTTTTGCTGAGCTTTAAGATTATTTTAGCTGTTAGAACTTTCTGCTGTGCTAGTTACCCATTCTCACTACTTCTTTCTTTTGCTTTTGTGCCATTTGGCTATGGGAGTGATAAAACCTGCTGACGTATTCTGCTGTATCATTTTTTGCAGCTGCCTTGAAAACAAAAGTCACCAATAAAATGCTGTTACTAGTAGGACGCTGCTCCCATTTTATGAAAAGAGAGAAAAAGATAAACTTTTTCTGTTTCTGTTTCTTTTTTCTAAGAAAATTGAGCACAATGGACACACACACTTTTCCCGCTCACAAAGCCTGGAGAAGGAATTGAATGATTTGTGTAATATTTTTGATCCAAGTTCCCTGGTTTTGTCCCAGTTTCGCGGAGAACTCAGGTGCTATCACACTGAGCATTTCAGTGCTTTACTATGGCATGTTTTGTTCCAGGAGGCAAATTCACAGTCCCCAAGCACAGGTTCACTCTGCTGGAAGGGAGCACGACAAGATGTTTCACAAAGGAGGCAAAAGGCAGCTCGCTGAGCCAGTCTGTTCTTGTCACAAGGGGAATGTTGGGATTGTGCCTCTCCCAAAATCATTCAGGGAACAAAAGGAAGTTTGCAGGCATGTGCTATGCAAAATTTGTTTTTTGCACCTCTGTGTGGGCAAGTGTAACATAGCAGAGATTGCTGTGTTCATCAGGAAAACTGTTGTTGGCTAAATTCCATCCATCCTCAAGGATATCAAGGAGTCAATTCCACCTTTCTCACATCCCAAAAGAGTACTGCCAGCAGCCACCTCTAACTCTGGCTCCCCAAATCAATCTGTGTATTTATTGGGAGCTATCCCTCAGTTCATTTAATTTATCAAGGGGAAAACGGAGAGAGGAGGGCATTTTGGAAGGATAATATTTACAGCTGCAGTCAAGCAAAATCAAATACTTTAAAGATGATGTGGAAATGCTAATTCTTTAAAAATGTTTAAATATCTGTAGAAAAATCTCACTTGAGCCTGGTGTACATTTTCCACACGTTTAATTCTTTCAAGTAATTTTGTATGCATTCCTAATAAATAATCTTAATTTTTCTATTTATCTATTTCTTTAGTACAATGTGGTTTGAAATATCAAATATAATTTAAACATTCTTCATTAGTTATTTTCAGTTTTAAAGGTATTTTTTATACATTACTTCCATTAATCATAAATTAAAGTTTACTCTAAAATCTTTGCCTACCATTAAAGATAACCTTGAAAGTTTTATGTACAGCAAATTATTGATCACCTAAATTGTTCTTTCTTTCTAATAATCTACACTCTCTTTTGATCCATCAGTTTCAATACCGGAATTTAAAAATCTTACTTTTTTTTGTTTGGATTTGTTATGTTGAGGGTTTTTTAGTTATTTCAAAATCCAACTTCCTTTAATATATAATTTTTCTTTTAATATACTTGTTAGTGCCTTCAGGATACCTAGGTGATAAATGCATAAATAAGCTTTCTTTTTTGGAACAAGAGCAACCTTACCTCAATTTTCTTTGAAGCAGCCAAATTGTTTTTTTGATTTCCTTAATACACTTTTTCATATCTCACTTAATACAATATTTCATTTTTCAGTGAATCTATTCATAGTTAACTGCATTATTGCCTCTGAATATGTTACAGACTATGAAGAAATTCCACAAAATTCTGGTCTGATTCTTTAAGATCTGAAACCCAGAGCAATAGGAAAAAACTCCAGAAATGTAAAAGAAAATGTAACTTTGTGTCCAAGCCTGGCTGGAGTGATCAGGAGACCTTTACTCTAAAGAAACTCCTCTGAAAAGCAGGATCTGAGATCCTTGGAAAGCTGCTATTACCATTACAACTGAAAACTTTTCTTATCAGAAACTTGAGTGGCGTGTCTTTTTTATTTCTCTCTTCTTATTTTTTAACCATATCTTTGGGGAATGTGTGTAAGGGAGCCTCTTTCAGGAGTTTTAGTATTTCCTCTTTTTTACAAAACTCTTGATTAATGCCTACATTACTTGTTCTATCTCTTACCCTGCTGGAAAATGAAAGGTTAAAACTTTGTTGTCTTAATTCCAGGTTCTGAAAGATACAATTAAAATGGAGAAATGGTGTAATACCATATGTGGTTGGAACCTTGTCCTGTGCTGGAAAGGAATATGGATAGATCAGATTGTGTGCAGGATTTGAAAGGAAAGCCAATGCTCTTCTCTTGTTCCCATTCTCTTTTATGCCTTTTTTTGCCTCACTTGCTGATAATTATATTTACAAAATCAATTTTATCTGTATTATTTTGTGATCTGCAGATCACAAACTTAAGAATTTCTGCATTTGAAATTGATGCTCTAAACAGTTATTTTCCTCCATGGCCTCCATTAGACCTTCACAGGTTTGGTTCTGAAGAAGTTCTATGTAGGAAGTGAAATCAATGTGAATGTGTCCTGCACTTCATTAAAGATTGTGTGGAATTTGAACACTTCTTTGAGGAAAATCAAATAAATATTCCTTCTAATTTCTTTATGCTTTGCTAAGAGGTGAAAACACTGTAGGTCTTAACTACTGAGTTGTTATTCTAGCTACTGAGAGACTTTGCAGATGCAGCTGTATCAGTGAAAAGCCTTTCACCACAGCCTGCTGCAGCTTTTGGTCACTGCCTCCCCACCAACGTGTCCCTTTGATCTTTGTTCCATGTACTTGAAGTGCACCTACCAAAATTACTTCAATCTCCATGACCCACGTTAGCAAAGAAAAACTATTTTTAAACTCACCTGTCCCATTTTTACTGAACTGGATTAGATCAGAATCAAGGAAAAGCTCGTCCAGCAGGTCAGAAGGGCTGCTGACATTTCTGAGTAGAGCGGGGGTGATACGAACAGTGAATTCTACAAATGGCATGATATGGCTAAACAGGAGAGCATAAAAGAGTCTGGAATATTCTGTCTGCGATTATTATTAACAAGATCCATCCTGGTCTTTGCCTAGATGCATATATGTGACATTTTGTATGCTAGAAACTTCCTTTTCCGTTACAGAGGTTTCAAGCAGGATGAGAGGTATTGTGCTACAGGGATAACAAGAATTTCACTTCCTGAGAGTCTTTGGAAATGCAGATCACTACAGTTGGTGGAGAAAGAGAGCCTGCAGCTTAATTGCTTCTGGGATCTCAGGAAGTCCCATGTATTGCAGAATAGCAGGATGGCTGAGCTTGGAAGGGACTCTGGGGGTAATCTTGTTGGACAGCCCTGGTCAAGCTGGGCTACCTAGATCTGTTTGCCCAGTACCATGTTCAGATGGCTTTTGAATGTATCCAGAGAAACTGCACAGCCTCTCTGAGCAACTTGTGCCAGTGCTTCGTCACTGTCACAGTAAAAAGGTTTTCTTGATGTTCAGAAGGAACCTTCTGTATTTCAGTTGCACCTGCTGCCTCTGGTTCTGTCACAGGGTACCACTGCAAAGAACCTGTCTCTGACCTCTTTTCACCCTTTCCTCACATATTTATGCATATTAATAAGTCTCCTTCTCAGCCTTCTCCTTGGTGACAGTCCAAGCTCTCTCAGCCTTTCCTTATACATCAGGGCCTCCAGTCTCTTAATCCTCTTCTGGGCCCTTCACTGGACTCCCTCCTGAGTGTCCATGAATGACCTGTACTGGGGAGTTCAGCACTGGACACAACACCTGGTGTGGCCTCTCCAGTGCAGAGCATAGTGGAAGGATCTCCCTCCTCACCCTGCTGCCAAATACTCTCATGTAAGACAAACCAGCTTCTAAGTGAAGAAATTTTCTTATCTCTTTACATGTGAGATGTGTGTTTTCAACAGCCTATTAGACATGAAACAACACTTTTCTGTAGTAGACAAGAATTGTTATCAATGGACCAAATTTCTGTGCTATTGTAAGGGTGTTAACAAAATGCTTCTGTACCTCACCAAAAAATCTCACCATAATTTGGTTGGTACTTGGTCAGTGAACAAACTGGGCTTTTCAGGCACAGGATTTCTGACTCAAACATGCACGTCTGTACATAGGTTACCCAAATACACTGTCTTTTTCACAAAGTGGGACTGAAAACAACTCCCCTGTTATTGGTCTGAAGACTAAGTAATTGCAACAACTAAAATTTACAATGTGGCTTTGAATCCATCCTGCCTTGAGAAAAATTCAAGAACTTAATTAATCTCATCAGCAGTTGACCTGGAGAAGATGAAAGGCTGTAAAAGAGCAAAGAGTTTTCAGTAGTTGCTGTACCTGGTGCAGCTTGGTTCACTCAGGTTTTTTTTTTGCAGCTGGCAAAGTTCTGGGAAGCCAGCAGCTAAGTCTTTTCTATATCCATGGTCAGTCTGGACTAAATATTCTAGACAATATTGTGTGTGGATGTTGTTATTCTAAAAGAATTTTATTATTCCAAAATAGTTTTAACTACTGAGTAAGACTATATATTATATTATATATATATTATATATTATTATATTATATTGAATAATTATTAAACTTTAAATTTCTCTTTTTTTCAGATTATGTTTCATGAGTAAAAAGATGCTGATTGAACAATTTTTGACAAAGAAAAGTAAAATCAAACTTGTCCTTATACTTTCGAAGAAATTTTAAGGAATTTATTAGGACAGAAAAATGTTGGGAATCCAAAGTTATTAGATCATTAGGTGAGAGCATTTGCTTAATCCAACTTCAAAAAAAGCACAGTAACAGCACTAACAATGGGTTAAGGTACAAGAACATTGATTTTGTATGAGGAAAGAGCAGTGGAGGGGTAAGGAAGAGGAAGGGAAAAGGGAAGAGGAAGGAGAAAGAGGAGGAGAAGGGGAAAGGAAGAGGAAAAGTTAATCCCTTTTAGCTACTTTGCTTCTTTAGGGATTGAAAAAAGAGTAGCAGAGAAAGAATTACCACATGCACAGCAACCTTCATTGCTTCTCTTTCAGGGCTGCTCTCCCTGGGAGCTGGGTTGAACCCATCATCTGTGTTTTATGAGATTGTAGCCTTGGACACCAACCACACTGTGCTGGCTGCTTTGCTGCTGCTTGCTGATAATATGCAAATCTCTCTTCTAATTGAGAGAGTGCCACTTGACCTTGAATTCAGTAATGGGTAAAAAGTTTATTTTAGACTATAACTCATGCTTGAGGTCTGAGGATTTGGCTTGTCACGGTGCAGCCCTCCCGGTTCTGCAGTCACAGGGCGTGCTGCCTGTACCCTCTCACACAGTGATTTATAACAGCACACAGCTCCCACAGACACACTGATGCCACTACATTGGCAGAATTAGATCACCTAAAGCAAGGGCCCCCCGAAGGGATGGGTTGCAGGAGAGGGCAAATTATTCATGTAGAAGGTAATGAATGATAGGGTTTTTTTCTAAAATACTCAGATTTCTGTAATGTAACCAGAATAATCAAGTTTTTTCTAATGAACGTGAGATTCTGAGTGATTTGAGGATACTCTTGTAGGATTTTTTCCCCCAACTCTTCAGGGAAAACTTCAGTCTGAGTGTCCTTCACAAGTCTTTATAGATCAAAACAAAGATTAAATAATATTACAAGTGCTATAAGGCAAGAAATAGGCAACCTTAAAATATTTTTTTTAATCTTTTTTTTTCCCTTTATCCTGTCTAGTATGGGCAGGTTTCAATTAGAAGTAAGGGATATACTGCATTTTTAAACTGATTACTTTTTGACATTGTGATAGAGAAGATATTGCTTGGAAAATGTTCCTTAAAGACATTGGTATTTTTCTGTGCCTGGAAAATGGTCTGTGTTAGCATTAGGTGTGAGAAATGTATTTCCAACAGTCCATGCTAGTATGTTAACCTTCTACTGAAGATCATTTCCATAAAAAGCACCTCAGAAGAAAAATTGTGTACAATAGGATTTCCAGTACTGATCTGCAAATCACAGATGTGGGTATTCCAGCTTTTTCTCACTGTGGGGTTAAATGTTAGGCTTATTCCGTAACGTTGGGTCAGCCAGAAGAATGCGGAATGCCTCAAGGATGCAGTTCTTCCACTTGGGTGAGCTGCTCTGAGAATTTCCCTTTACCATATTTCGCTTGTCGTCTTAATGCACAAAGAAAAATAATGCAGTGGTCAGACTTTAAGCCTGAGCACAATAGTTTAGTTCTTCACTGGAGCTGGAAGCATAAATTTGCTGCTGTTAAGGCATTTTGCAGTGTGGCTGCAGATCTCAGCTCTTTCAGCAGTGAGCAGCAGTTTATTACAGCAGTTCTGAGCAAAGTACATCAGCAGTGAGAGCTAGTGTGAAGTTACCTTGGTGTTTGAAAGCTGTGTGTGGGAATATCCATAGGCCAGAAATGTTATTTTGGGAAGATTGCTCACTCTGCTAAGGCAGGGTACATCACCCCTCACTTTGCAGTCATCTATATTCTGAGCTCTCTTTTATGGTGAGTGGAAATAAATAATCATTCCTGGTGCAGGAGCCCTTTCATCTTACAGGAGTTCCAGAATAGGGAAGATGAATTGCATTCATTTCTCTCCGTTTCCTATGTAGAGAATTCCCTTGGCCAACTCGGATGGGGAGCTCTTCATTGCATGGGTCTAAATTAGAGGCGATAAACCCCACAGTTAGGGGGTTCATTTCCTATCTGCAAAATAAGAATTACACTTTCCTGGCAGATACTGACAAGATAGATATATAATAAATCTTGATGCATCTTGGATGTGTAAGAAAAAAGTGGAATAAATCAGTTGCTGATCAGTTAATAATGCAAAAAAAAAAGGTAAGGCAATGTAAAAAAAAAGGACTTCTACTCCAGAGTCTGAGGTCAGAGTCTAAACAACTCCTTTCACAGCAACCTGAAGTTTTTAAGTGATCAGATCTGCCTGGTGAGGATGGGAGCAGATTTACTCTGCACACAGCTCAGTGGTGTTCCTATCCCGAGGGCCTTGCCACTCATCTTTGTTATTTTACACTAAGTATTTTATTTGCAACATCTGATAATTCGTCCTTTGATTCTAAATTACAGTATGTCTGTACCCACTTTTTTTTCATTCACAAGAGAAGTGGAAATAAAAGTTTAAATTAAATGTAAGTTAAAAAGTGAAAATTGGAAAGCTGAAAACATACACAAACACATAGTCCCAAACCCGTTAGAAATAATAAAATTGAATGAGGTTTGGGGGATTTTTTCTGTTTTCTTTGGACACATGGTTTTAGCAATAGTACACAGGTAATCTTAGGATGACACCAAAGTGTAAACAAGTCTTGCTGTAAGCTCAGCCAGAGAACTATAAAATACTGTGAACTACCAGTCTCTTACATGATCACAAATTTTAAGACAACAAACAGCAAAAAACCCACCCTACCTAGAGTTCTAGTCCTTACTCAGAACAAACCCTCACTTTCTTTTGCTGCAGGGAAAAAGTATTGCTCTTCCGTCTAATCCATGTGAACTCACAGGAGACTGCACTGATCTAAGTATCACTCTTTTTTAAATTAAGTGGATGCTGAGTAGGAGACAGTAAAATTGGCAGAAGAATAAAGCTGCTTGTCTAACATCAACATTTGAGAAGTGACTTTTTTTGGTACATCTTGGGCTCTGAACTCATTAGCATGATACTCGGTAAACTTTTCTGACCTGTTTTTTACTTTGCACAGGACTGGCACAACTGCATCTCTCATTATATCACATCAAATGAGTCCCACTGACATGAACTAGGCACCAGCTTGTTAGGAAAAATACAATAAAGGAAAAATTCTCCCAGCAGATCTGCATGACAGGTCCTGATTACTGATACTCTGCTCTCTAAAAATACATGGTCTTGTCTCTGACATACAGTCAGAGCCACAATATCAGAGGCAAAGATTTTCCATGAAAAAATGAGTTTGCTAAATTGCATTAACAAGCCTATTTTTAGCAATATTTTGTTTTTAGATATTTTATTAATGCTGTTCACATAGAACATTTCAATCAAAAAAGTGATCAGTGTTTAATTACAAGAAACAACAAATCACTTATTCTTTCCTCTCAATGTATTGTACAGGAAAGGGAGGAGATCAATATTTGGACAAATACATGCAAACTCAGCTGGGCATTTGGAGACTGAGAAGGATCCTATAGATTATGTGGATTGTGGATTAACCCTGATCTCACCACAAGGCAGCACACAGAGAGATAAAAATGTGATTTTACTGGTGGACGGGCAAACAATGCAAGAAACTTGTCCACAGAAAGGATCAAAATCTTCAACTTATAAAATAGAATAAAATAAAATCCTGTGCAGCTGAAGGAGCAGACCTGGAAGTGCTTTGAAATCAGTGTTTGTGCCTCATGTCCTTGCAGTCAATACACAGAGATTACGTTGAGTCACAGTACAAAATGATGGAAAAATCCCACCTGGTTTTGGGCTAAGGCTGTGTCAGAAGATTTTCTGGAAAAACCCTGCTACCTCTCAAGGAGGTAAATTTTCTTCTTGATTCCTTCTCTGCAAAAAGAGGTAGGACAGCTTGAGATATTCAAACTGTTTGCATGATAAAGAGGGTGGGTGAGTCAAAGTGGGAAGAATTGTAAGCACTGCAGCTTCTGAGGGTCTCCCATGGAAACATCTCTAGGGTTATTCCTGTGCTGGACATCTGATCATTCCCACAGCCAAGAAACAGGACTCCCTATAAAGTCAGAGGCCATCAGGAGGGAGTGGACAAAGAAAAGAGTAAATTGCCATGAAAAAATCTGCATTTTTCACTTATTAATGGGATCAGTCTACATTACCCTGATGCAGTTGAGAAAGCCTTCAGCCTGGAGAAAATACAAGTTCAAAAGGCTTCTCTCTCATTTTACACATTTACTGTGCTTATTTCTTCTTCTTATCATACCTCTGTTCGTATAGCAACTGCCCATATGACAACTCCTCACAGAGTCCAGGTTTCAGTTTAGTAATCAGTTTCTTATCAATAGTTCCCTACATTCATTTAATGACTGGAAGTTTACTAAAAATGTCTTCTTATTATTTAATTCTCTGTCAAATTACAGAGAATTATTATATTTAATATAGAAAAAATTTATGTTGAACTGAAAAAAAAAAAATTAAACCCTCCCAAGTATCAAATGAAATCTCTCATGTAAAACAAGAAAGCAGAGAGTAAATTTTGAATGACAAATACTTTTCTCAACAAATACATGAACTTAACAGACCACTGAGCTTAATTATGGATTCTTTATATATATATATATATAAAAAGAAGATGGGAATTTCAGTTACGTTGCACTGGCTTCAAATGCAAGATCAAGAACCCTAAAAACATATTCCTTTGTAACCAGTCCCCTATGGAAGCAACTGGGTGATCACAAAAGGTGTTTCAAGGTCTGTGTGTTTTCCTATCACCAATATTTCCATGTTCTCCTCCATTTCCCAAGTAACTTTTGAATCTGTTACCCAGCCTCAGCAAAAGTTTGTGGATTCATGGCTCAAGTTGTACCATGCTCTGATGATTTCCATGAAAGCAGGTGGCAGAGGAGAGGACAAAACTTCCCACTGATGAAGAGGCTGAAAACTTTACCAGACATCAGAAAATCCACATGGCTGGGGAGAGTATCAGTAATTTAGCTTCATTAATTTTACCCCTGACTGAATGGGCAGTTTATTACCTCATATTTTACCCACTCACTTCTGATAATCTCAGTATGACTTCTTCTTCAGGAATTGCACTTTCCTAGGTTAAACAGAACTTAAATTTTTGCTGTTCCAAAATGTATATCTCTTTCTATTTATAGAAGGAGAAATTGTCTAAAGAACCTTTCAAGTGCTCTGTATTCATCTGGTACAAGTCACACTCAGAGTGTCAGGCTTACCTGCTCACCAGACACACTGGTCACTCTTAAAAATCCTTTTTTCATTAAACACTTATCTGAGTGATGTGAAAAAACTCCACAGAATAAGCAGCTTCATGTAAGTTTAAAAACTTCATTCTCAAATTCAAATAGAGAAATGTGGGAAATCTTCTGCTCAGACAAATCCCTGATGTCAACTGGATGGGAACCTGCAGCTTGATATAGTGCTTGTGGCCAAGCTGCTGTATTTGTATGTTTGAGGTTTGTACAGCAAAGTTGAGGATACACAGGGAAAATAATAAGCCAAATAAATATCATGGGGATTAAGGAATCCCAGAGAGGACCCTGGAAGACATGATAATGGCAGCAATAAATTTTATTAAATTATTTATATATTAAATCTTTATTAGTTTTATTATCTCAACAAATCCATGGTTCATAACATTTGCATATCTTTGGCTTACAAACTATCACCTGCAAAAGGTATTTTAGTGACAGGTAAGCAGTAATCTGGATCCAGATCATGTGCTTTGAAGATGGAGGGAGTTTTGTCACCCAGTCAGGGCTTCATGGAATTCAACAATGCCAAGGTCCTGCACAGGGGTCAGGACAATCCCAAGCACAAACACAGGCTGGGTGGAAAATGGATTGAGAGCAGCCCTGGGGAGAACTTGGGGTGTTGATGGACAAGAAGCTCAACATGACCTGGCAATTGTGCACTCAGAGCCCAGAAACCAAACCTGTCCTGAGCTGCCTCCAAAGCCCTGTGGGCAGAAGGTGAGGGAGGGAATTCTGCCCCTCTGCTCTGCTCTGCTCTGCTCTGCTCTGCTCTGGTGAGACCCCATCTGCAGTGCTGCATCCAGCCATGGTGTCCCCAGCACAGGAAGGCCATGGAAGTGTGGGAACCAGTCCAGAGGAGGCCACCAAGTTGATCAGAAGGCTGGAGCATCTCTGCTATGGAGACAGACTGAGACAGTTGGGGTTGTTCAGCCTTGAGAAGAGAAGGCTCCAGGGAGACCTTATAACCTCTTCCAGTACCTAAGGGGGGTTTACAAGAGAGCTGGAGAGGGACTTTTGACAAGGGTGCATAGTGACAGGACAAAGGGGAATGGCTTCAAACTGAAAGACTGAAAGCAGGTTTAGATGAGTTTTTAGGAAGAAATTTTATACTCAGAGGGTGGTGAGGCCATGGCACAGGTTGCCCAGAGAAGCTGTGGCTTCCAACCCTGGAAGTGCTCAAGCCCAGGATGGGTGGGGCTTTAAGCAACCTGGTCTAGTGAAATGTGTTCCTGCCCATGGCAGGGTTGTTGAAATGAGATGACCTTTCAGGTCCCTTCTAACCAAACCATCCTAAGATCCTGTGATGCACTTTCTCCTTTTATTTCAGCACCCCATGGCAGATTTTGTTTGTCATTGTCACAAGACAGTGAGCAAGAGGGCTTGCTGGTGTAAGATAGACATGGGGAAGCTGGGTGGGGAGACAGGCATTACAGCAGAGTGGAAAAGTCCAGTATGTGTGTTTGTTATTGTGAGGATGTCAGGCACCGTCTGCGTAGCATTTTCCCTCCAGGTCATTGACAGATAAAACTCTCATGCAGAGCAGCATGTGACAAATTGATTTTCTTTGCAACTTTCAGCTGACCTTTGGATACATAGCAAGTCAAGGCCACAATAACAGATCCCTTGCCTCCTTTAATTTTCCCCTTTTTCTTAATAAACTGCCTATGAAACATCTGTTCAGTACTGTCTTATTTTTGTTTGATCGATTCTTCAAGAAAAAGTATCCCAAGTAACTGCAAACAAGATTTCTTAGTGTGAATCCCAATTTCTATATGCAACTTACCCCTCTGTTTCCTCTCTTTTGTTATAATTCATTGAAGAATAACAAATTTTTTGAGGTGATGAAATCAAACACATCCAAATCAAAATTTTTACTGAGGACAGGTAATTTTTTTTTTCTTTTTTTTTTTTTTTCAGGAGAAATACAATGCTGCACAATATTTCACCATTCATAGGAACTAGTCATGCAGTTCATTAAAAGACACTGAAATTAGATAAGCTACAGTTTTGGCTGGGTTTGTAATTGCCCTTCTGAGTTTTGAAAATTCATTTTGCATCTAATTTTCTACTGTTTCTTCTTGTTCTAGTATAGCAAGAAAATTGTCTTTTAGAGTCATTAAACAATATTGTGAATTGAGAAATGTGTAGTGTGAAAACCTGAGCCAATGCTCGTTTCCTTCTAAAGACATAACAGAGAGTCTGTTAAAATTAAAAATATTCAGCATGTCCCCCTTTTCTGTACAAGTTTGCAGTATTGATACTGGGGAGCACTGCTGTGACCGTGTAGATGAGAAGGAAAACACAGCTGCTCACAGGCTTGGGAAGTGTAAGGAAGTCAGGCACAGGATTTGGAGAACTGGAAGAGCTGTCTAAAAATGAAGGTGTGTTTGTTTTTTCATTTCTGTTTTCCAGGTTTCCATTGCAGGAAAAAAAGAAGAAAAGAGATACTACTTGTATAAGATGTTTCTTTAATGAAAAAAAAAATGCTTAAAGAAAGCAAAAAGTGCGCCTTTGATACTGAAATTCACCCAGCTCTAGCAGTTTACACTCCAATTAGCTAAAAACAACAGCACATCCAAGAAGGTTTTCAAATCTTTGCTGAACTTCCTGAATTATTATAAAAGGCATGAATAGAAAAGGTATCTGTGGCACAATAATTTTTATCATCTGCCTATCTACCTATCTATCCATCTATCCATCTATCTATCTATCTATGTAAAAGTTTTGTGTGAAGTTCTCAAACAGCTTTTGATCCTGTCAGTGTGTTTATGTATAAAACTAAGTCACCCCAAAGATCTTTGGCATGCTATAAAGAATAAAAAATCACAATTTTGTTTGCATTTTACATGGAGTACAAAGGTTTTCAAAATATGACAGCCCACTTCTCAGAGCATCTTGGAAAGGGAGAAGACATCACAGCTATTCTAGTGCACAGGGATTTAATAGTGGGAATGATCTACATAGGACTTCTGGGAAATTTTGTGACAAGAAACTACTAATAATAATGTGCAATGTAGTAAGAGTAATAATAAAAACATAGGAAGAGTTGTGCAGAGTTAGATTTCAATTAAAAACACCAGATTTATCATCTCCCTCTGTAGACTTAAATATATCAGAAAAGTAAATTAGTAAATATTTGCACTCATTTTAATGTTTGCTGTTTGTTAACACCTGAAATCTTCATGTCAGCATTTCCTATGTGAGGAATGAGAGCTCTAAAACAGAGCCTATGTACACTTCAGGTACTTTGGGATTTTGGTGTGATAAGGCGTTCTTCCCACCCTGCACTTGGTGCTCCAAGGAGCATCCCCCTCCATAAGTCCTGCTAAGTCTGCCAGCCCCAAGCAGAACTTTCAGATACTCTTGGCACATATAAAATGTCCCATATAAAATGGCAGAAGACTTTCCTATCCTGACAGTGACCTCTCCCTATTTTTTTTGCCTTGCAAGATGCAGTGACAGACATTTACAAATTTCCAGAGCATTGTTTTCAGTTTAAATGCACTTTGCTTCACAGAAAGAGGACTTGAATAGTTTTCTTTCTCAAAGAAAGGAAGTTTCTGCAATTTAATTCATTTAACTACTTTAATGAAAGTGTTTTCAACAACTGCCTTTGGAAACAAAGATGTAAGTCTGTACTGAAGTAGAGTTCACAGACTGGCAGCTGAGATTGTTCTCTATGATTTAATCTTTGACAAAAGATGAGACCACCAATACAGGTGAGAAAACATAATTAGCCCTTAACTTGGTAACTAGATTTGAAAATGTCCCATCCATTTCTTCTTGTTATGAATAGATGTGAGGGGTTTAGATAAATCCCTGACTTTTGCCCAGGCCTCTGGCAGCAGGTAGTAGTTTTATAGGGATGTCCAGCACCCCAAAACCCACTCTCATTTGCAAGTTCTTTAATGATGGCATATTTGATCTATTATAGAATGAATTATTTATTTAATAGACATAAAACTAACAGACATAAGACTTAAAACAGACTATTACTACACAGGAAAAAAAACCACAAAAGAAACTATTAATAGCTAAATATACAGAGCACAATAGTGTACCATTTTTTAATACAGCTAGCAAAGAAATAGTATAACCTCGGGTCCAATGTATCTTACCATCCAATTGTTGAAGGGCCACACATCAAAATCCTTTCCCTCAATTTCTGAAAACATAACCACGAAGATGCATCCAAGCTTGGGGAGAAGTCGTCCCACACATCCCCAGGGAGTGCATCAGAGACTTCTACCTCCATGGTAATCTTCATTACTTTTATTGAGTAAGGCAGGCCTTTTGGTCGCCTATGTTTGTTTTATCTCTCCCCACATCTGCTCTCATAACAAGGTGGTGATTCTTGGTTAAGCTGCTTTTGGAGCCAGGCAATGATACCTGCTGGGCCTTCAGGTTAACCTGCCTGGGTTATCCCTCCCATGTCCACCAGCCACCTGTGGTGGGGAGAGGGGGGATATGCCCTGCCGTACTTCTATATGTCTAGTGGAAATATCTCCCCTCCATTTGAACACATAATGCTACTCCTACAGGAGTGAATGCACAGATGGAGACTTGGATCCCCTCAGCAGGTGATGCAGCCTGATAATCTACCGAAATACCATTCCCTTTTTCTGTCAAATTAGTGTTTTTTCCCATCTATTATACCAGGAAGCCATACAGGTACCAAGGCCAGCGAGAGAGAGTATAGGTGACAAAAGGGATAGATGAAGCAGGAAAAGGTCTCATTCTCCTTTTCCACTATTTCAAACTGTTATCTGTGCTTACCCTATCTGCTCTAATCCTATCTTGATGCACAACTTTTTCTCCTGAGTGACTTGTTGGCAACTCAGAATTCTCACTTTCAGTGGAAAACCTGAAATTTAGGGATCCCAAGAAAAAGTAGGTGTGCTTATTCATAAGGAATGTGGGAAGATGTAAGAAAGTTGTAACAAACAGGGGTAAACAATAATGGCCCAAGTAACAGCTCTGACAATTACCAGATGCTACAGAGATCCTGTTGTTTCCTGGGGCTGCACCAAGGACTGCAAGCAAACATACCCAGAAAAATTTCCTCTTTGTAGGATGGTGTCTTAAACCAAAGACCATCTTTGCTGAATCATTTTTTTTCCCCATCAAATCCCTTTCTCTCTCAAAATAGGAAGCTTCTCTTTTTTGGCTACAAGAAGGGACCTTCCCCTTTTTTCACTTCATGATGAGAAATCTCCTGTTCGGTTCCCTGCTACAGATAATGACTTCAGTCTCTAAGGCTATCTCTAAAGAGGTTGGAATGGCTCAGAAAAAAAGAGCTGATCAGTCTCCAGACCATCCCAAAGCTGCAACAGCTCAGCAGCCTTGAGAAATAATGATGGCTCTTTCAAAGCTAGCACAGACCAGATGATGTCTACGTTTAAATGACAGATGGAGAGAGAAGTGATTTCTGTGTGGCAGGCAGCTTGAACTTCTCGGCTTCTTGGGTTTCAGTGCTTTGCTGGGCACAGATAAAGCCTCCTGACTCCGGTGATAAGGAAAGCCTTGATGTGATGAATCCCTCTGAAGATTCATTCCCTGCTCTGATTTAAGCTGATTCAGTTCCAATCCCTGCAAACCAGACTTCTTTCAAGCCCTATGATCCAAGCCCTGTGAAGTTCAAATAGTTCCTCTAAGGTGCAGTTCTTACACTTTGCTCTCACAAAGAGGGTCTGGAAACCTGGGATTTCTGACATGAAAAGGTCTCCAAAAATAGGATTATTTGATAGTTAATGATTAGGATTATGTAGTGTTTTCCCAAGACTAGTTGACCAAATAATGGCAATATTGAGAAACAAAGCATAAAAGCCTTATCCTTGCTTAATCGTACAGAAAAAATAACATCAGCTTCTTAACTGTTATATTGGGTTTACATGGCAAGGTTTTGGTAGCAGGGAGGCTGCAGGATGGCTTCTGTTGGAAGAGATCAGAAGCTGCTGCCATGTTAGACAAAGCCAGACCCAGCTCCAAGATGGACCTGTCACTGCCCAGAATCTGAACCAAGCACAGACATCAGTAGAGTCTCTGTGATAACATAGTTAAGAAAGGGCGACAAAAGCTGCACAGCAGTTGGAGAGAAGGCTGGGAATAGGTGACCGAAACAGCCTGGCAGAGACTTAGATCAGTGCAGGAAGGGCAGGAGGTGCTCCAAGTACTGGAGCTGAGGTTCCCCCACAGCCCCTGGTGCAGCCCATGGTGAGGCTGTGCCCCTGCAGCCCATGGGGGAGCAGAGATCCACCTGCAGCCCGGGGAGGACCCCAAACAGGAGCAGGCTCCTCAGGACCTGTGGCCCGTGGAGAGGAGCCCACACTGGAGTAGTCCATTCTCAGAGGAGTGTAGCCTATGGAAAGGACCCCTGCTGAAACAGTTTTTGAAGAACTGCAACCCCCATTCCCCATGCCCCTGCACCACTTGGGACAAGTGAGGACGACACAGAAGAGTTGTGAGGGAAATGATGTCCTGGTTTCATCTGGGATAGAGTTCATTTTATTCCCAGCAGCTGCTACAGTGCTGTGGTTTGGATTTAGCATAAGAATAGTATTGATATCACACTGATGTTTTGGTTGCTGCCTCAGTAGTTCTTACTCTAGACAAGGACTTTGCGGTGTCTCACACTCTGCCAGGGAGGAGGTGCACCAGAAGCTGGGAGGGAGCCTGGACAGAAGGACTGACCTGAATTGGCCAAAGGGACATTCCACACCACAGAATGTCGTGCCCAGTGTATAAACTGTAGGGCAGATTTTGGGAGCTGCCAGTTACTGCTCAGGGACAGGCTGGATATTGCCAGTGAGTGGTGAGCAATTATATTGTGCATCACTTGACTCTCTTGGGGTTTGTTCCTTTCATTCCTTTTCCTTACAATTATTATTGTTGCTGGGGTTTTTAGAAGTATTTTTTTTTAAATTAATTAACTGTTCTTATCTCAATCCATGTGTTGTACTTTTGCTTTTGATTCCAGACAAAGGTGGAGTGAGATGGTGCCTGTGTGTACTCAGTTGTTGGCTGAGATTAAACCATGAGCCTGGGAAGAATGTAGGGGGTAGGGAAAGGTATTTTTAGTTTAATTGGGGTTTTTTTTCTCTTTTTCCTATATTGCTTAATTGGCAATAAATTAAACCAACCTCTCCAAGTCAATTCTGTTTTGCCCATGATGGTAAATGGTGGGTGATCTCCCTGTCCTTATCTTCACCCACAAGTTTTTCCATCCTATTTTCTCTCCTCCCCTGCTGAGGAGAGGGAGGGAGAGTGTGGTTGGGTGGGCATCTGGCAGTCAGCTGAGGTGAACCCACCACACCCCTGTTACAGAGAGAAGCTCATTAAAAGTAGTAAGAATGAAGATGCAGATCCAATTTCTAACACAGAAAACCCCAAAGCTGTAGATGTCTGGATGATGAGAAATATTCAAGGGTTGATGGATGCTGGTCTCTCACAGCTATTCACAAAATATTTGACAGTCAGAGAACTGTAGCAATGGGGCTTGGTACAGTACTGCTGCTCTTACTGTCTGATGCTACTTTGGAATGTAGAGATATTTTTCATGTCAAAGCGCTAAAATTATGTTTGCAATCTTCTGAAAGCATCGGATATTAATCTAACATCTTTCTGGATCCAAATCTTCTCTAAATGTGTCACCATGATGAACAAAGTTGTCCTCACAGCAAAGCTGTGGAACATTAGTGTTTCCAATCATGTTTCACAGATGGGGCGTAGGTTTCCTGCCAAGATCAAAGGGGCAATCTGGCAATGCAGCAGCCCAGCAGAGCTTTGGCTCTGACTCCAGTATATCCCAGCCTAGACTGCAAAAGGGGCTCACCAGACCTGTTTTGCAGGAGAGCTAGGGGGAAAAAAAAAAAGAAAAATCTGTCATCTGTGTACTGTAAACAAATCACCAATTTTTATTTTTCTGTATGTATTAATTTGTGATATTCAGCCCACATGACTCACAGCAGCAAATGATAACAACATAAACACTCCCACAGATGTGATAGGACATGAAGCAAGGATAGGAATACTCAAATCCCTAGAAGCAGATGATCAATACACCTTATAAATAAAATAATTAAGTGAACTTTAAAATAGTTCCTGAATCCAACACAACGATAACCCTCTCTGTGGCATAATGACTTAAATGTCAAACCCATATCTTGCTTGGAATAATTTAAAAATAAAACTATGTATATATATATCAATTCATAGCTTCTATCTCAGCAGGTGCATCTTAGGTTACTGTAATATATATAATTTAAGTGTGATAGCTAGTCTAAGGAAAATTACTTTATTGGATTTATCAGTAAAGAGTTTTACCCAGACAGTGCATGATTGCAGTTCAGTGTCAAAAAGGATGAAATCATTGTTCAAATTAATGAACTGAAAAAAACAGAAAATTGAAAGTCAGAATATTAAATGCACTCATAAGAAGTTTCTTAAGGCAGAAACTGAACAAGCTATAAGCAATGGACAAGTGTCTCAAAACCACAATATTGGGACTGTAGCAACCGCCATTCCCTCAGTAACCACATCATAATCAACTAAGTAAACCTGATATACCAGAGAGGAAAGGAAGGAAAATCCCTCCAGCATCTGGGCACAGATATTCAGTCTGCTGAGCCCCTTGATCTCAGGATTCCAAATTGCTGGCAACTGGACACATGAGCCCACAGGACCACAAAAAATTGCTTGCAGAACACTCTGGAAAAAATGTTAGAGATTTAATAAATATACTGTGAAGCAGCAACTTGCTCATGATCAATCCTTTTTATGCACTTTATCCCCACTTTCACACAGTTTTTCCTCCTTCAAACTACCTACCCTCTCTTTCCCCAGCTTTGGTCATACTAAGTTCTATTCACCCCCAAAATGTTTTTCCCTTGCATCCCATAGTGTCTCCTATACCCCAGGCATCAACCTTCTCAATCCCAAAGGTGCTCCAGCACTGACTTGACATGATCTATTTGCCTTCTGGACAGTGGGACTGAGACTCTTCTGGTACAACCCCTTGGGAGGGGATCAGACAGGGTGTCCCTTTCTCTGAGTCCTTAATTTGTGTTCCTGCTTTTGTTTGTGCCCCTGTGCTCCCCTGGATTTGTGCAGATTGGCTCTTGATGGACTGATGGCTCCTGGAATGTGTCTGGGGCAGTCAAGGCAGCGTTTTAGTGGGGGAATCTCTCCTGCTGTGTCTCTGTGTACCTTTAGGGTGTGCCATGGGGCTTTTATCATCATACAACATCATTTGTCCTCTCAAATCTTTTTGGTGGGCTGTAAATAGAGTCAGTGTCATTGATACTGGGCATTGATACTCCATATTTCTATATTTTCAATGTTTATTGAAATATGTCTATATTTTTGAAGGTACAGGATATTGAATCTGGCTCACATCAAGGAGAGAGTTAGGTGTGCAAGATGGGAAAAGTGAGATACGGAAGCGGGAACCAATATAGTACAAAACACAGCTTCCAAGTTAGAAAAGGAAAAAAAAATTCAAAGGAGTATGAAAAATAGCCTGGAAAATGCAAGAACCACTTACTGTGTCTTTTTTGTCTCGTAATATTCCATAAGAGGTGTTAAAGAAGCACATTTGGCAAACATCCCCTGGTTTAGTTTGCTCTGCTGTTATCTCTCTGTTTAAATAAAAATATGCAAATATTTGTGTAATGACTGCTAGAGTTTTTACTAGATGTTTCCAACTGTTTCAGCAGCCTACTTGCAATGTGATTTTAACCCAAAATAATTCATTTCTTATGAATAACAAATAATGACCTATGATGACTTAGCTCTATTTCATTAACATTTGCTAAAGGACTTTCACGTCCCCAGGTGGAAACTACTACAGAGATTTTGTAAAACACACATGCCAAGCCAGTTTTTCTCCTGTATTGAACTTTCATGTACATATTTACACTCACCTCATGCTGCCGTTTACATTTTTTTCTCCAAGGCAAGCTGATATTTTAATGACCTGAATACTAGAATTATATTTTCTAATAAACATTTGATAAAAATGTGAATACTCATTCCTGGCACATCTACCTGTTCCTGTGTGTGCCCTTCCCTGGACTGCAGGGAGGGTCTCTGCTCCAGCAGGGCTTTCCAGGACTGCTGGGGGGTGATCCCTGCTCCAGGCCTGCAGCCACTCCTGCCCTCCTCCTCTTCCTCCAGCCCCCCCTGGGGTCCCTTTGCTGCTGCTCCCTGTTTAGCTTCCTCCTTCTCTGCCGCTGCCACCTTTGGTTTCTCAAGGAAATTTTCCATTTGACTGAAAAGCCCTATTTATGTCACATACCAAGTCATATAACACATCTGAAAAAGCCACTTCTTCATTGCCTGAACTTTAGAGATCATAGAATAGTTTGGGTTGGAAGGGACCTGAGAGATAAAATCATAGAATCACTGAGGTTGGAAAAGACCTCCAAGGTCATCAAGTCCATCCTGTGACTGAACACCACCTTGTCAGCTAAACCACAGCTCTGAGTGCCACATCAGTCATTTCCTGAACACCTCCAGGGATGGTGACTCCAGCACTTCCCTGTGCAGTCTGTTCCAATGCTTGTCAGCCTTTTAATTATCTCGTTCTAACCCCCCTGACATGGGCAACTTGCTCAAAGCCCCATCCAACAAGATCAAGTCTCTTCAACACATCCCTGCCTTTTGGTGTTCCTCTGAGCCAGCTGACTCGAATGGAGGCCAGGAACAAGAGTGGCAGCAGAAAAAACCTCTCTGTTAGAAGACAACAAAGAATATGCTGGAATTGGTAAATATGACAAATATTAGAATCTAACACTTGCAATTTCTTGCTCATCCCGTGGTGATGGTGAGAGGGTGTGGGCAGCACCCACCAGGTGGGTGGAGGGGGCTGATAGAAAAACCTGAGCATCTTAGCTGTGCTAGTGCTTCTTGAAATGGGGACAGGCCTTGATGTGAGATAAAAGTGAAAGAACTTTTGCCTTTGTAGAACGATGCTAAGTACAAACCAAAGTCAAGCCTTTAACATTTGGGGGATGTCGATTTTGAAGACAATTCTGTGACCAATTTTCTGGAAACATATGGTGTATGAATGCCTCAGAGAGGATCTAGGCAGACATTTCAGCACAGTTGCAAATAGAGCTTCTCATTATCACTTACAGTTTCACTCACTTTTATAATTGTTTGCATTCAGTGAGGTGCAACTTGGGTGTACGTCCCTACTTTTCCAATTAACAAAGTTTAAAAAGTTACAAAAGTGTGTATGTTTATTAAGATATTTCTTGTTAATTAAAACTTGAAAGTGAAAGCTTGTTTTGCTCCTTTATTCTCACATTTTTTAAAGCAAAAATGGCATGAAAGGGTACACATAATATTTCTGCTTTTTTTGTTTTGTACTGAGTTTTGTAGTGTTCATTTTTCAAAAAGGTTTCATATTTCCCTTTCTCTTTCACCCATTTATTTTTCTTTAGTATTTTTTTTATTTCCTTCTTTTAGAGATCGAAAATAAAAAAAATATAGGAGGAAAGGTGAAAATAGAAGAAAAAAAATGTGTAAAAAAGAAGTGAGGCATTAGCACATAAATTAATAAAAACATTTTAAATGATACAGATAAAATACACTTTGGAGAAATATGATACTATACATATTTCCAGATTGAGTTCTGTGCTCAAAAATGTTCTCCACAGAGATGCTAAATACACCTAAATCTGATATGAGTATTCAAAGTTCTAGTGGTCATGTTAGCTTCTAAAAGAGCATTTTACATATTTGTTTTATCACAGGATGTAGCCCAATTAAAATTAATAAACAAATTTTAATAGACGTTCATAAGCAACCGGGGGAGGTGGTGGTTATGCTGACACAGAAGGTGTCCTTTCCTGCTTTGTGTATATGATAGATGTTTTTTTATGGAAGAAGACGCAATGTTCAAGACCACAGAATCACAGCATGGTTTGGTTTGGGAAGCAGCTTAAAGATCATCTTGTTCCAAGCCCCTGCCATGGCAGCAACATGTTCCACTAGACCAGGTTGCTTGAAGGCCCCATCCAACCTGGTCTTGAACACTTCCAGAGATGGAAAATGTTCTTCTGGTAATTTTTCTGGGCATCCTGTTTCAGTTCCTCACCACCCTCACAGTAATGAATTTTTTCCTAATGTCCAACCTAAATCTCCTCTCTTTCAGCTTAAGCACATCCCCCCCTTGTCCTATTACTCCATTCCCTTGCAAAATGTCCCTCCCCAGGTCTCTTGAGGCCCCTTTCAGGTACTGGAATGTGCTAAAAGGTCTCCCATGAGCCTTCTCTTCTCCACACTGAAAAGATGAGGATGAATGGTTGCTATCTCAAATGCATGACTTTTCCTGCACCTGATAATGTCTGTTTGATAAATCAGGTGGGGAAATCCTCTGTATTAAGATTTTGTGAAGAAAAAAGAACCTCAGTATTTCATGTATGGTGTAAAATACTAAATGCACCTACAAAGTTTATTGTCAGACATTCTCCAAGTGGTTTGTAATATATAACCTGTACAACACCACTGAAACATTGTTCTTTATTGCAGCTTTCCAATCTCATTAAAGAGTATTTTTTGGGTTGAAGGCCATAGTTTTCAAACATAAGCAGAATGGCAAAAGTAATTTCAGGGATTCTATGTAAATAACTGGAGTTTCTGGTGCTCACAAAGCAGCCCCCCATGCCCTATTCACCTCCATAGCTGCAAGAAAAATGGGGAAAGCTTAGAAGAGAGAGAAGAGGGAGTGAAAATGCTGTTATTACTTTGATAGTCCCAAATAACTCTGTAAATGTTTCCCTGACTCTTGCTGCTGCTGGCCTACACAGCAAATTCTCCCCCACAGGATAAGACCTGCTGTATATTGTTTCTTTCATTCAGGGAACTCAAAGTGCTTTAAAAGACATCAGTTTCAAGGCCCATTAAAATCAGCGTGCATCTTTTCCACTAATGTCAAGAGGCTTTTAATCAGACTTTAAATTACTCCCCAGCTTCAACTGAATTCTGAGCTGTTTCTTTCCCACAAATACAGTTTCCCTGCTTGAATCTCATTTCCTGCCTCTCCTTCTAATCACCTTTTTAGGGCCCTTCTGTTGTTTCTCTCTCCTTACATTTTATTTTGCAACACTTCCCACCACAGTGTCAGCTACAAGGTCTGCTCTGTCTTCCAGACCATTAACAAAGGCACTAAGAATAATCCCAGGTGAAAACTGTCCATGATATCCCATAGCCACACTGAAAGGAATGACCTGCATTCCTCTGTCCCCTACAGAAGTATACAGGTTCTCAAAATTCCTCACTGTTAGCTCATCAAGCTCATTCAGATACCTTTTTCTCTCTCTCCACAGAAATATCTGCTGTGTACACAGAGACACACATAGATAGGTGCATCTCTATCATATTCAAGAAATGAGAAAAAGTAAAGGAATTATGTATGGCACAGCTACATAAAATTATTTTTTTTCTACTGAATACAAACCACAGCTCTGTGCCAGCTCTCATGAAGAAAATTAATTCTATCCCAGACAAAATCAGGATAGTACTGCAGGTGGAGAATGTTCTCTCTCTGCATGGTATTTATATACTCCATATTCACCTTTAGTCAGATAAGAAATTACATTATTATTTGCCACATTCCACAGATAAACTGTCTATGGTACAGATAAAACACTGCACTTTGTTTTCTTGATTATTTATTTGAGTGGAAGAAATGTATCTGCTGTTTTGCTGGGGCATATCAGTGCAAGTGACCCTCAGAGTACCCTACCACCATGGAACAAATGGCAGCAGGTAGGTCTGGGGGAACAGAGATGGTGTTTTGGAGACAATGTGCATGTGAGTATGAACTGCCATATGGATATGCAGGCACAGAGGGGGCTCTGCAGGGGTCAGTAGCATAAACTGGCAGTACACCAAGGTTCCTTCACCTGCACTGCTGGATGTATGAGGCAGCCTGGTGTGAAAAACTACTTTGTTCAGTTTCTGATCATCTGTGTCTGCTCTGAGCTGAGAGCAATATCTCCTCACTAACTCTGCACTCTTTATTCAGTCAGTCCTGCGAGAACTTTCTGCATACCATCAGAAAGGGGTAAATTTGGATTTAATCTCCACTATCCACCTCATCCATCTCTAATTTAGTTATATGGCTATTACATGGGTTGTGTAAGTAAATGGCAGCTAAGTATTCCTGCCATGTAATTATATTTTAAAATCCAAGTAATAGCAGTTACTTTTATTAGCAAAAACAATTATCATCCCTCCTAGCATAGTCTCAGATAAAGAAATTCCTTGTAATGATCTTGTAATGACAGTCTTACATCCGTGTCATATTGACATGAATAATAGATTTAATGTTAAAAGAAAAATGATTAACTGTTTCTTCATCAAACGAGCAAGAATTCCTATGCATCCGTGTACTTACACTCAGGTATCTTGTCTCAGTAGCTGGGAAATATATTAGAATAATATAATGATTATGAAATTCCAGGTTTTAGCCTTTTAAACAATAGAAGTCCAGAAGTGGATTAAAAAAAAAAAAAAAAAGAGTTGAGCTAATAACGATTCAAGGCAGGTTTATCGAGATTGTGCAGAAGTAGAGACATTGAGTTAACTCCTGGGAAACTGGTATGTCTAGATTTATGAAAGGCTGCTGGGATCCCAAAAGCAGCAGAAATGTGCCAACAAGGGCTTCCTGGCATCTAATGAGCCCTGCCTCTCTGTGCACTTAATTAATCCTGACACAGCTCTGGTTATGCAGCTTGTGTTGGCAGAGCCAGCTTCCCCAGCAGGGTTTTAGGAACCTTAGTGGCAGAATCACCTGTCCCACGTTGCCTTGTTCTTGGAGTCAGAGCCAGGGGATGTGTTGCACAACACTCTTTGCATGGAGCTTGTCGCACAAAAGGGCAGAATCTGATCCTGATCTAAGGGATGCAAGGGGAGACCAAACTCTGCTCTTCCAAAAGCGAATTTCAGAGACAGGAATGACAAATAAACAATGAAACACAAGTGTGGAGTTCCAGCTCAGACACTCACAACACTGTAGGATATCTGCAGGAGTCACGAAAACCTTACACAGTTTAGAGGACACACCTTACACAGTTTAGAGGACACACCTTACACAGTTTATAGGACACACCTTACAGAGTGTTTAGGACACCCTCAGCTTTCTGAGACGTGAGCTGGTTGCCAGACCAGTTGCTCCTGGAGCCTTACATGGCACTAAATTTACCTGAGTAGTTCCCCAGAGAGACACCACTGGAAATGACCTGGTCAATCTTCCTGAAGAGAAAATGCTGATGTCACAGTACCATGAGCTGATTTGGTGTGTAACGACCAAACCTTGGATTCATCCCTTTGGACAGCAAAACTGAAGTTAGTATTACTCTGACTCCAGCTCAAGAAGAGATAATCTCATGTGTAGCTACCAAGATTAACTGCAAATTAGGGAATGACATGGAAATGCTTTGTCCCAAAATTGTAACCTGGGCTGTATCAAAAGCCAGGTGGGCACCAGGTCAAGGGAAGTGATTCTACTTCACTCTGCACTGGTGAGACCCCAGCTGCAGTGCTGCATCCAGCTCTGGGGTCCCCAGCTCACATAATTTCATCATTAGAATTATTTTCATAATGACAACATTTGAAAAAGCTACAAGATATAATCACTTTGTTTACTAGAACTGCTTACATGTAAAGTGCATTCACTGTCATGGGACAGAGAATAAGGTTATTGTAAGTGCATAAACCACAATACTGAAACATTTTTCCATACTTTTGTTTTTCACTTATCTATTTCATTTAAGCTACAATATTAAGATTTACAGAAAGAAGTGCAATATATCCATATAGGACACAGTGTAGACCTGTTTTAATTCATTTTACTAATACCTCAATAACAAAGCTTAGTGTGGGGCTAACATTTTTGATTGATTTTTCCTCATCTGAAGTAAAAGGTGCAATCCCATCCAGCAAAGCTCCCACTGCAATCTGTGCAACACATTTTTGACTCCCTCCCTGATGTGCTTGCTTAGGCAGCCAGCTCCCAGTGTCAATGGAAGTTTGCCTGCTTGTGTGCTGGGAAAGAAAGGAGGAAAATCTTCAAGATATGGCCTCGGGTTATCAGCAGTGAAGTCTCTGCAGTACCTTCGTGCCTCTGAACTCTAATTATCCTGAAGCTAAGCAAAGTTCAGAGATCTGGCACTGGAGCTGAGCCAAGTCTAGTAGTCCTAACCTTAGCAAAGTTCTTGCTGAGGCATGGGAGTTCCATTGGATTAAAAATTTCAGGGTCTGGCCTGCTCTCTTTTAACTTTGTGTGTGTTCACTCACCTGCGCTCAGGAAGCTGAGGGCTGTAAGATCTCAATCCCCTCACGGAGCTTCGGTTGAAATAAATGTGAACAGCTCCTGTGGCTTGAAATATGGGACATAATTTGAGAGATGCTTTTGAATTATTTTTTGAAACAAGGTAGCCTAGCAGTGCAGAGATGTGGAAACCTTCAAATGGGAGTTGTTTAAAAAAAGCTTCTTTCCTCACACTGTTTGGGTTTAGATCTGAATACTCATTTTTTAAAAACTGGTGAGGTTAATCATGTCCAGATCCTGGGATCACAACCTCCTAGAAAGGACAAATCAACTGGTGATGAGGTCTTTTTCCTAGGGACAAGTGTTTAAGTAGGCTTTACTCAGTGTTGCCTTAGCAAGTTTGTTAAACGCAAAATGTGGGAAACAGCTTTACTGTTCCTCATGGAGGGATGGGGACACCAATAATAAAGCAGAACAACTGGAAATATTTTAAATTTTGAAGAAATATGAGTTGTGCTCTCATTTCTCTGACAGGAACCATCTTTGTCTTGGTTTTGCTTTGCGATTTTCTAAAACATATAGTTTAAAAGTATAAATGAAACATTTTTTCCAAGGGACACAATACTCTAACAAGATTAAAATCTTCTGCACATCTTTTGAAACTATCTATTTGGAATCCTGTATTACACCAATTCACTTTTCATCATTTCCACGTCCAAAAATGTGTATTTAACAGTCTCCTGCAGTCCTTCAAAGGATGCCACCCTCTCCCTGTTTTACACATCACCACCAAGGCTCAGGGGTGTGTATGTTCTTGTTAACTAGACCTTGATTGCATTCTTCCATCTCTGTCTTGATTTCTGCCTGTCAGTGACAAATCTGTCATCTTTATCTGTGAGTGCCGTCACCTGAGATTTTCTGTTGCTCACATTATATTTTATGCTTTTTTTTGCCTCTATTTTATTTTTTGACCCCTTGAAATATTTTCTTGTACACCATGAATTCTTGTGGCAGTTTCAAATGAAGTGTTTTTGCTACTTCAGCATATTATAATTTCTTGCTTGAATTCTGGTAGTTTTTCTTTTATTTTCTATGGCTTTCCAAACCCCTTGAGATCTTTCTTAAGTCCTTTATATGAGTTATCTTTACTTCATTGCTCTTCTTTTTATTACTTGGCCAAACACCTTTTCAAAATGCTGCCCAACTTTTCATTCAGAACTGAAGTGCAGGTGGCTTAGAGCTCCTCAGACACTAAAAAGATCATTCTTAGAGTAGCAAGAAACTCAATTTTCTCTCATTCTTGTTGCTGTAAAATAGAAAGGAGAATTATTTTTCATTTTAATTGTAAAAGGCTAAGTCACAGTGATCAGTGTCATTTGTAAGCTCACACTGTGGCAAACAGTAGAGGTCATGAATACCAAACCTTCGGTCTGTTTAAATGTTAAACAGTTTGAAAAGTGACAGAAGTGTACAAACAGTATTTTTACCTGTCTTCTCTACATCCAAACATATATTCATTTAAATTTGTCCATAGTCCTCAAAACATCAGGCAAAATTGCATGATTTAGATGAAAATCCATTCTCATAAGTCAGCACAAGTTATAGTTATAATGTTGGTTCCTAAAAACAACAAAAAGAAATCCAGCCTGTCTTCTGTTGTTTTCAGCATTTTATCTCACACGTTGGATTTTGCTGTCATTCTTTGTAGACACCTGCTGGATCTGGCTTGTGAAATTAATGAGAACCAGGTTATGTATTGCATGTTTACAACTCTAAAATGTTGTTCTTAAGAAATAAATATTCTTGATATAATAGAGCAAATGTAAACCAAAAAAATCCAAAAGAAAAATAATAAAGCAGATTCAACCCAGCTATGCCTCTGGTCTAGTATTTCACTATTGAGTGATACATATTCATATCTTTTATATAAGATACCATTAAATTTTACAAGCAATTTAATTAATTCTGTGCATGGCACACCCTTCAGATACTTTCTGATAAGATGCTGTTTCCAAAAACATGAGACTTTCCTGACTTTAATCGTTAGCCATAATCTGATCTATGATTCAGCTGAAATCACCCATCTGTTTCTGAGAGCTAAACAAAAGAAATGAAAAATAAAATAAAACATAATATAAAACAGAACTCTTACATCAGCTTTAATAAAGAAGTGCGTTATCTTTTGTAGGGTGCATTCTGGAGACAGTGAAAGAATCTTGAATGCCTATGAAAATTAACCCAAAGTTGGGTATGTTATCCTGAAATCTCTCTTTGCCTGTGTTTGCATTTGATGTTTTTCACATAACTACATTAAAGCTTCAGTGCATTAAGAAGCTGCTACAGATCTAAACTGAGGGAGGTAAACAAAGCCATATCTGCTGCTGTAACCCTCCTCTGGCAGGAGTTGCAGGCATGCTGAGAAAAGGGAATCTGTACTCATGCAGTATGACAAAGATGGGTGAAGAGGAGCCAGGGAAAGGTTGGGAGTGGAGATTAGATTTTGCTGAAAGAATGGCACTCTCTCCCAAGGCAGCACACCTGAACATGCAATCTGCATTTGCTTTGGGAGTCCAAGCTCCCACTGCAGTCAGAGAGTTCTGTCCTGTTGATCACATCTCAGTTTGCTGCCATTACTCATTCCCCAAAGATGTCCATGTTAGGCTTTCAGCCATGCCCAATACCTGGATCTACATGGTAGATCCATGTCCTCCTAGAGCAGCAACTAAATGCTAGTGATGGATATCCTAGAGCATGTCAAATGGTCTAGACGAAAACTTTTTTCATTTGAAAACTATTTTTCCTTATTAGCAACTGGAATGTTGAGATCTGCTCATTGTATTAGTCAAAAGAGTTCAGATTTAATTGCCAAAATGTAGACGCATAGCACCTTTTGAATCCTGTAGGTTACCCAAGACCATAACATGGGATATCTAAGGGATCAGAGACTCCCATCTTTCTGGGACAGGAGCTCTGCAATGTGTCTGAAACTGCATTAGGTGCCTCTCTTTAAATAATTTAGTGGGGCATCTGCCCCATTTCTGGTCATCTTCCTTCAAATCAGCTATATTCACCACCAGGCCTCACTGGTTAGATCTCCATAGGCTGTAAAGAAACCCTTCTTGCTCAAATCTGACCACCAACACATGCATGCAGCAGGCTAGGTGGCTTAGTCTTTCCAGGACTCTCATCCCAGAAAATAATATGTGAATTCTGGCTGTGGTGCCATTTGAGAAGCCCTGAGGTAACCAGGAGGTTGAGAGGGGCGTGTACATGAACTCAGGGTGCACTTTGTTCCTGGTGTGTGCATTAGAGGATTGTAGAGAGAGGCACAGGTGTAAATAAAGCTGAAGAACTTATATCTCAAAAAAGAGATAGGTCAAAATGGGGGACCTGCCCTTTCAGAAGAGGGGGTGTGCCTGTAGCCCACAATTGCTGAAAAGAGGTGTGTGCACAGCTCACTATGTGTACTGGCATATTGAAAGGTGTTTAGATATGTACAGTTTTATGAACATCTTATAAGTTTCTAATATTCTGATTCATCTGTTACATTGCTGTTATTGATCCCTAATGCCTAGTTCACTGTTGGTGAGTTAATTAGATGTTATTAACAGATAAAAACTTCTTTAAACCTGATTCTGTTTAAATTGCATGAATTCAGCAGTTTTTCCTTGGTGCGCAAACTCAGAGGGTCATGATACAGGTCTAAAGGACAAAACATTGTTCCAGTGTGGATATTTATTCCATAGAAGAGATACTCACATTTTCATTGTCTTCCTGTATTTTTTACTTCTCTGCAGCAGAAGAATGTGAAGGTGTAAAAATTGAGTTCTCGAACTATAGGAAACAATTGAAAAAAGGTTTTGTGGGGCTTTAATTCAGTCCCCTTTTAATTATTTTGCAATGCAGTGATAGAGATTTAATTATCTTAAAGATTGTCTGGAATACAGAGAGGTTGTTATTCCACTTGTTTCTCAAAACTGTGTTTCCTCCTAAGAGAATCTAAATCAAGATTCCTAAAGACCTCATAACCTATCTCTGTGAACTGGCAGTGTAAACATCTCAGTGACATGGGGGCTGGGTCAAAGTGTAAATCCAGACAGCATCAATAACATTTGGGGAAAGAAATCTCTTCCTCATCTGAAAACCTGCAAGTAGAGCCCTGAGTTCACACAGAACACTGAAGGGCCATTTGTGCCCTCAGTATTTTATGATAAAGCACTTATCCTTATCTTTTCATTTTGAATTCCCACACTGGTTTTTGTCCTTACTGTTACCTGATGGTGACACTCCCATCAGGGAGCAGAAGATTAGAGGCTGAACATATGTCACATTTTACGTTAATAGCTGAGGTCTCTTTAAACAAAGCTGATATATATGACTTTATATCTGCCTTTACCTTTGCTTCACACAGTGCAAAAATATCCAGGATACCCACAGAGCTTTGCTGTGTGTAAGAACTTTGTGTTCTGTCAAAATAAATGCAGAGGAATTGTGCAAGCTTCTGAAGGATAAATCAGAGCTCTTCTGAGAGCTGTTTTGTTTCTAACCCCTTGATAATTCCCACAGTGGTTACCAAAGTACCTAAATGAATGAGAGCTATATTGAGACGCTTCAGTATTAGCTGTGGAAAGTGTAGATTTAATCCAGGAATAAGTGGCACCAACCTATATAGGATTTAGAGGTTCTGTAAAGGACACCAGCTAATCTATGAATAACTCCACAGGAATCACATTCTAGATAGCCTCCAGGGAATCAACTGAATTGGCTCTTATTCCATTCAAACTGAAATTCTGACAGAGCCATGTGAACCCTAGAAGCAGAAAGGATTTTTAAAGAAATAGCAAAAGGAACCACAGGTTAGCTGCTTAATGCTTACATTTCCAGCCTTCTGTAGCTGCTGCACTTCTCCTAGGAACAGAAAAGGGGAAGGAAAGAGGGGGCAGGGAAGCTCTCTGGAACAGAGTCCAAAACACCATTAGACTTTATGAGATGTCTTGACTCCCCAATGGACTCTGATGGTAGTTATGGAAAAGAGTACATCGCCATTACCCTGACCTTCTGTTGTGTTGAATAGAGTGACCCTGAAAAGTCTTTCAACAAGACACTCTGTTGGCTGTTTCTTGCCTGGAGAGATTCATGGTTTCTATGAGAAATACTATAAACCTGTCAAATTTCAGATGCAGGAATCCTGGAAACATATGATGGGATTTAGATAACATTCCTGCTTCTCTCACTAGATGCTCGTGTTAATAGGATCTGTTGCTATGTGAAATGTGAATTGTAAAATGAGAGATGCCAAATAAATTCTTTTTTTTCTTCCTTTTTTTTTTTTTTCTTTTTTTCCCCAAGGTGGAAATACAAGATCAGCAGAAGAATGAAAATTTGCTTCATTTGTAAATAGTGATTTCTTGGTTGATATTACCTAGCTTCTGCCTGTGGGAAACAACACTAGTGTGTTTTTGGAGGTTTTTTTTCAGTTGTTGTTCACATGCTGCACAATATTTTGTTGATGAAAATCTCAGCGCATGTTGTAGAAGACTTGGCATTAACATACGACTGAATGCTGAGACTACCTCATCTAAGGATATCCATTTCTAAAAAAGAAGGCTGTTTGAATCTATAGTCAATCAAGAAAATGAACAAGTGCATTTAACAAGCAGTAGGAGGATGTTTAATCTGCAGTGAAGAAATATAATTTTCAGTCATTTAAAGCCATACATCTGTTCTGTTCAGCTATGAAGGACTGATTCTCTTACTTAATATGAAGTAAGTCAGGAGTGTAAAGGCTGAAGTCTTTTGGCATATATTGTAAAATCAGGATTGAGGGAAAATTATTCAGGGTCTCTTATGCCATGGCCGCAATTTCCCCAAAATGCATCATGGCCAATTTTAAAAGGACCATTTTGTGTGAAATTTATAGCTATAGATACACTTGCAGTACAGCAGATGCTTAATGAGAAAAAACATTTGTCTAAGAAATTTCTCCAAAGCAGTAGGCTCAGTGCAGCATAGCTGGTGTCACTGACTCTAATGGTTGTGGGAGAAATTCCCTATAAGACTTCTGTTCATTTTTTTCATGGAAGAGAGCAGTAGTTATGATCTCAATCTAGAGACAGGAGTCTTCAGGTGGCAGCATTTGCTGAAGGAGATTTTGAAGAAATAATTTCACTTTTCTAACAGCATAAAAAATATATTTGAAATAAGAGCTTGCATTGACAATGCCCTGCCATCTGCTTTGCCTTGGTTCACAGAATCACGGAATTTTTACGGTTGGAAGAGACCTCTGCCAAGGCGGGGTCACTTAGAGCAGGTTATAAAGCAATGTGCCCAGGTGAGGTTTGAATGTCTCTGGAGAGGGATACTCCATGACGTCCCTGAGCATCCTGTTCCAGTGCTCTGCCACCCTCAACAGTAACTGTGAGTGTATCCCATCAGGGCCTGTGGGTTTATGGTTATTAAGTCTGTCTAGCCAATCTCTAAGCCAACCCTCTACGACCAAGGGGAAGTCTTCCTTCCTCCAACCTTCCTCTCTTACCTCCAAGGTTCAGGATTCCTGCGGGAAACATTAAAGTGTGAAGCAAAGAAGGCATTTAGTAATTCTGACTTCTCTGTGCATTTCTTCACAGGGACACCCATCTGATTCAGCAGCGGCCCCACATTTCCCCTAATCTGGGTTAACGTCAGTCCCAATTTCTCTACTTCTTTACCCACAGTGGCACCAGGGGATGGGGAATGGTGACTGCAGTCAGTTCATCACAAGTTGTCTCTGCTGCTCCTTCCTGCCCAGGGTGAGGGCTCCCCTGCTTCAGTCTGGGGTCCCTCCCACTAGACACAGTCCTCCATGAACTTCTCCAACAGGAGTCCTTCCCATGGATTGCAGTTCTTCACAAGCTGCTCCAGTATGAGTCCCTCCCACATGGTGCAGTCCTTCCGGAACCAACTGCTCCTGCATGAGTCTCCCAGGGGGTCACAAGTCCTGACAACAAACCTTCTCCAGAGTGGGCTTTCCAAAGGTTTCAGCCTCCTTCAAGCATCCACCTGCTCTGGTATGGGATCCCCCATGGGCTGCAGGGACACAGCAGCTTCACCATGGGCTGCACCGTGGGCTGCAGGAGAATCTCAGCTCCAGTGCTGGAGCACTTCTTGCCCCTCCTTGTCCACTGACCCTGGTGTCTGCGGAGCAGTTTCGCTCACATATTCTCAATCCTCTCCTGCTGCTGTTTCACAACATTCCCCCTCCCCACTCCCTCTTTTTAAATATGCTCTCCCAGAGGTACTACTGCCATCACTGATGGACTCAGCCTTGGCCAGCAGCAGGTCCATCCTGGAACCATCTGGCATTGTCTGTCAGACATGATGGAAGCTTCTGGAAGCTTCTCAGAGGAGCTACCCTGCAGTCCCCTGCTACCAAGCCCTTGCCACACAAACCCAATACAAAAGATATTTTTCTCTGTGTGTTCCATTATGAAGAAAGCTAATTCTAGGTTTCATAGGTAACAGAGAGAAGAAAATCTGTTTATTGCATGTCAGATTAGAGCAGGAAACATTCATAGTAAATTCGTAAGTGTTGTATGTGCTGATTAGAAAAACTGGAGAAAATTAATTTAGAGCAATCATTTCTAGCAACAGACAAGGCACAGTTCTGCCTTAGCAGGACAGCTGGCAGCTGGGAGGATGTCAGTAATTCAGTGCCAGTCTGTAACAGCTTTCTTTCATTGAAATAGAGGTGTTAAAACCAAACTGGATTTGCAATAGAGAATGCAAAATATGAGCATGACATTGTCTCTGTCGGCATCACAAATGGAAATGTGGATGTGCTTCCCCATTATTGTTGATTTCTTTTCTCATGACTGAAGTCTTTGTCAGGAAAGAAACCGTTTTAGCAATCTTCTCTGGAGGTACCTCTCCGAAATCTTCTCCGTTCTTCTACCGGCAGACCCTATAGCTCTCTGTTCAAGATGATGCTTATCTTCTGGTGTTTGTTATTGCAGGCCTTCTTTATCTCACACTGTGGAATTCTTTTCCATCATTCATTGGTGCCATTTTCTGTTCATAATTTCAACACCTCATCTTTCTCCTTCCTTAATTGATATGAACTGCCAATAAAGAAGATGGCTCTTTGTAAGCTAATCAAATGGCAGTACTAGTTTTCCTCCAGCAGATAAACATGGTCATTTTTGTTCTTTGAGAATCACATAGTGTGTTTCAGGGTTAAAGACTTCTTCTTACATGTATTATCTTTCATCAATCAACTGAAATTTTCATTGGCCTCTGTTGCACCCACTCCATCAGTTAGGGGGTTTTTTTATATCTCCATGGAGATTTTTTCATTATGTTGTATATAATTAATCAGTCTAAGGAATTTTAAAGCCAAGAAAAAACTACCAAATGGGCTTCTTCCATAAAACAGGCGGTAGTGGGGAAGGTGTAGGTCTGTAGAAAGCATGTGATTCTACAAGAGAAAGGTAAGACGTTAATTATTTCTATTCATTAAATGCATTAGAAATCATTTATGATTAATATTCATAGGCTCACAGAATCATAGAATGGTTTGGGTTGGAAGGGACACCAAAGACCATCATCCAGTTCCCCTCTGCCATGGGCAGGAGCACCTTCCACTAGACCAGGTTGCTCCAAGCCCCATCCAGCCTGACCTTGAACACTTCCAGGGATGGGACATCCATGACTGTTCCAGTGCTTCACCACCCTCCTAGGGAGGGTGTGCATAAGTGTTGCATTACGTAAAGAAGCAAAGTATAAGCCTGTGTTTATATTCAGATTTGTACAGCGGACAAATGTAAAGGTGCATCCAACGTTATGCACATTAAGTCCTTTAGAAGATTATCAATCCAGTTTAAATCCTCTTATCAGGATTTTTACTCAATTTTTTGTCTCTGGATTTATGTAAATGTATTAGTAAGTGGGTTTTTTTTGGAGCTGATGAAGACTGTCTTGAACTCAACAGAATTAACTGTATGATCACTGGGCACAAATGTCATCTCAAAATTAACAATGTTTAGCTTATGTTTTTCTTATGAAAGGTAGAATGTTAATTTTTCTAGTTTCTCCACTTCTTAACTGTATATGGGAGAAGACCTCTAGCAGCTCTATCGTCAATTTAAGTTACTTAATTAAATAGCAGCTATCCATTTGATTCTTTAATAGNGGTTTTTTTATATCTCCATGGAGATTTTTTCATTATGTTGTATATAATTAATCAGTCTAAGGAATTTTAAAGCCAAGAAAAAACTACCAAATGGGCTTCTTCCATAAAACAGGCGGTAGTGGGGAAGGTGTAGGTCTGTAGAAAGCATGTGATTCTACAAGAGAAAGGTAAGACGTTAATTATTTCTATTCATTAAATGCATTAGAAATCATTTATGATTAATATTCATAGGCTCACAGAATCATAGAATGGTTTGGGTTGGAAGGGACACCAAAGACCATCATCCAGTTCCCCTCTGCCATGGGCAGGAGCACCTTCCACTAGACCAGGTTGCTCCAAGCCCCATCCAGCCTGACCTTGAACACTTCCAGGGATGGGACATCCATGACTGTTCCAGTGCTTCACCACCCTCCTAGGGAGGGTGTGCATAAGTGTTGCATTACGTAAAGAAGCAAAGTATAAGCCTGTGTTTATATTCAGATTTGTACAGCGGACAAATGTAAAGGTGCATCCAACGTTATGCACATTAAGTCCTTTAGAAGATTATCAATCCAGTTTAAATCCTCTTATCAGGATTTTTACTCAATTTTTTGTCTCTGGATTTATGTAAATGTATTAGTAAGTGGGTTTTTTTTGGAGCTGATGAAGACTGTCTTGAACTCAACAGAATTAACTGTATGATCACTGGGCACAAATGTCATCTCAAAATTAACAATGTTTAGCTTATGTTTTTCTTATGAAAGGTAGAATGTTAATTTTTCTAGTTTCTCCACTTCTTAACTGTATATGGGAGAAGACCTCTAGCAGCTCTATCGTCAATTTAAGTTACTTGATTAAATAGCAGCTATCCATTTGATTCTTTAATAGGCAAAAAAATTGTCATGGATAAAGTAATTCCTCATTGAATGAAGAGTAAGTATTTTATGTAAATATACGGATTTAATATATACAGAGTATATAGCATATTTTTGCTTTAAACAGGAAACAGAAGAAGAAAAAGAAGAATCAAGGAAAGAACTGAAATATTGAAAAGAAAGTGAGTTTCAAGTCAAGTTTCTGAGCATTTCATGAATGATTAAGAGGAAATTATGTAATTCACCATATCCTTGTCAGATATAAAAGAGATTCAGGGTAGATCAATATGTCCTGGTGTGGCCATCACTGGCCTAATGAGAAGGTTGCATTTCCAACTTACCTGAACAAGTGTTGCCACTCTTTGTAGTTTTCCAGTTTTTAATCTGCCTCATGCTCAGCAACCACAGGAAAATCACGAAATTCTGAGTACTGTGATTTCCCCAACCAGATCCAATGGTCACAAGACTTAAGCATTTGTGACAACTGCATTTAAGTTGAAAACCAGCTCAGACCAACCAAATCTGACTATTTCATTTGAGACAAGCCTAAATACTCCCCTAAAATCATAAACTAAACTGACTGTCGGGCATCACTGAGTAATTTTTAACTTTTCTCTGTAAAACAAAGGCACTTCAGCATCACACTTCAAGTCTGCCACTCTCTGCCTGGTTTTGCACCATTCACTGACAAAGCCTCAGCATGGTGATCTCCTTGCACACTCAAAAGGGAATTCAATGATAATTTGCTTCTTGTAATATGCATTGTTTTATTGTTTAACTTCCATGGATTTTTCCTTTAAATTACACCCCCAAATTCTTCCTTCCTTTAAAAACTAAGATTTAAATGTAAACATAAAGGGTATCTCTCCATTTGTTAAAAACACTGAAGAATAACTGGAGGGTGTGTGGTCGCAGGCAGCTAATGAGCCAGTTCTTTGGTACAGATACACATAGATGATTTTAAACTATGGCCCAGAATAGTACAAATTCAGGACTAAACATGAATGGTCTATCCAGGCAGGATGTGAGCATTTTTTTAGGTCTAATAAAATCAATGAAACATGTTATTTTGGACCTACTCTACTGTGCCTTTAGACAGAGTCTAGCACTTCTAGTAAGAGGGTGATGGTTTTGAAACAAGCTTGCATGATTTACAACTGCGGATCAAGGGAACAAGTTGACTTAAATTTTACATTTCTCCTTGTTCTTCTCCCCTCTGTTTCTTGTCTGGAGCTTCAGAAATGGGTTGCTCAGGCTCAGCTGGTATTGTAGGAGACCAACAGAAAGGTCCCACTGTATGGGGCAATTCAAGGAGATATCGCATGCAATGTAAATAAATAGTGCAGTGCAAGCCCATAGCTCCTGCTGGACCTCCACTGAATATTGCAGTTATCCTTAACCTCTTTGGCAGCTCCTCATTTAATTAGAAAACAAACTCTTCTGTTTTCACCCCCTTGATATTATTACAATAAGGTTTGATTTTCACAGATGTAGCTAGGAATAGAGTTTAATTTAAATTGATAGTTCCCACTTTGTTTTTAATTGCAAAAAGAAGGTCCTTGATGCTTCTTTCTCGTAGTTTTTTCTTAAGGAATTTAAATAAATGGATCTAAATACTCTTCTCTGCTATTCAGAGAGACTAAATCCTTAAATCTTAGACTGTTGCATGATTTTTTTCTTCATGTAGTTCAACTGCATGGAACCAATTGTTAATGAAAATGTGCTTCATGCACTCTTGTTAGTGTTTAAAATATTCTGTAGTTGCTGGACTAAACCCAGCAACATCAAGTGAAGAGTAAATGAGAAGGCATTTCCAGCTTTACCTACCGAAATAATTTTTTTTTCTGATGTCTTGCTAGAAATAACAGACTAAAATATATTTTGTATGTGCTTTTCTGAATATATTCAAAAACTGTGAAGTAGTTTCTATTCAGATGTATGCTAAAAACATGCAGAGAAGTTTTTATTAATTGTTAATTGATAATTTGCTGTCAATTAAGATTTTAATGACAGCTGAATATAAAATACATTGCATCATCCTAGACAGACTTTTCTTCCATAAATAGTCTTTTTGCTGGGATTTTTGAGGCTGAAGAAGAGGATGCTCAGGAAGATCTTCTCAACATGTGAAAATAGCTAATGAGGGGAGTAAAGAAAATGGAGCCACACTTTTCTCAGTGACAACCAAAAGGAGTACAGGAGATAATAGGCACAGAATGACATACAAGCAATTGTGTCTAAAAATAGGAAAATGCTTTTTACTCTGTGTGTGGTCAAACAGGTTGTCCAGGGATGCTACGGAATCTCCATCACTAGAGATATTGAAACCTACCCTGACGTGGTCCTGAGTGACCTGCTGTAGCCACTCCCAAATTGAGCTGAGGGTTAGACTGGATGACTGGCAGGTGGTGCCTTGAAAGAGAAAAATATTGAAAAAAAAATCTGTTTTGTTAACATAAAGTTTTCAAGGGTTGAAGTTGCCTCTGCAACTTTTAATACTAGAAGCAAAGTCATGGCTAAGACAAATGTCTTTTAATAACATTACTTCAACATCATTGTCTGGAAGAGGAACTCATGTCTGAAAAGACATAAAAAGTAATTATCTTGTGACCACTCCTGGTTTTTTTTTTTCAACAACTCATCAAGATATTGCATATACCCCCACTGCCATGGAGAAACAAAGCCTGTCCTTGTTCATTTAATTAAATGTCATTTTAAATGAAGCAAACAGTGAGAGAGCTCAGAGAGACTGGGGAATCTTCTCTGGTAAGTAAACTTGTATTTTAAAATGATTGTTTGTGAACATATGGGCAGCCTAGCTTACAAGGACTAGAAAATATGCCTGGACATTCTGAGAAACATGGGAAGCATATTTAATACTAACAGCTCTTCAGTGACCATGTCTGTTCCGTCCAGAGTACTTTCTTCCCATTTTCGTTTCCTTTCTGCTCTTCTTCAGGGGCACAAAAGCAACAATGATATTCTACAACGTCCAGTACTGTTCCTGCTCTCCCAGGAACCCTGTAAAGATGTCTCATGTTGGTGTCATGGCTTATCCCTGGCTGGCAGCTAAGTGCCACACAGCCACCTTCTCACCCTCCTCACCTCTACAGCTTCCAGTGGGGAAGATAATCAGAAGGAAAAGGTAAATATTTTCAAATCTGTGGGTTGAAATAAGAACAATTTAATAATTAAAACAAAATCTACTACTACTACTGCTACTACTACTAGTATTACTACTACCACTATTACTAGAAATGATGAGGAGAGAGAGTAACAAAACCTAAGTGTAACAAGTGATGCACAGCACAGTTGCTCACTGCCCACTGACCAATGCCCACCCCATCCCCAAGCAGTGATTGGTGGCTCCCAGTCAACTCTCCCCAGTTTATATCCTGGGCATGATGTTCTATGTTATATGGAATATCTCTTTGGCCAGTTTGGGTCACCTGTTCTGCTCGTGCTCCCTGCCCTCTTTTTGTGCTGATCCTCAATAGCAGAGCTCAAGACTGAAAAGTCCTTGATTTAGAGTAAGCACTACACAACAAAAATCAAAATATCACTGTGTTATACTCAATCCAAAATACAGCCCTGTACCAGCTACTAAACAGAAAATTAGCTCTGTCCCTGCCAAAATCAGGACACCTGGCAATACAGGTTCTCTTTCAATAATGGTTCAGGACGCCTGGTGCAAGCCCATGTTCCACCCTGGAACATATACTAAAACCACTCNCAATTTAATAATTAAAACAAAATCTACTACTACTACTGCTACTACTACTAGTATTACTACTACCACTATTACTAGAAATGATGAGGAGAGAGAGTAACAAAACCTAAGTGTAACAAGTGATGCACAGCACAGTTGCTCACTGCCCACTGACCAATGCCCACCCCATCCCCAAGCAGTGATTGGTGGCTCCCAGTCAACTCTCCCCAGTTTATATCCTGGGCATGATGTTCTATGTTATATGGAATATCTCTTTGGCCAGTTTGGGTCACCTGTTCTGCTCGTGCTCCCTGCCCTCTTTTTGTGCTGATCCTCAATAGCAGAGCTCAAGACTGAAAAGTCCTTGATTTAGAGTAAGCACTACACAACAAAAATCAAAATATCACTGTGTTATACTCAATCCAAAATACAGCCCTGTACCAGCTACTAAACAGAAAATTAGCTCTGTCCCTGCCAAAATCAGGACACCTGGCAATACAGGTTCTCTTTCAATAATGGTTCAGGACGCCTGGTGCAAGCCCATGTTCCACCCTGGAACATATACTAAAACCACTCTCCTGAGCTTTTTCTGATTTAGAAGTCCTCAGCTGTTTCAGTGATGGACAGAAAAAAAACTAATGGAGAGATAACTGTGTACATCTCTGATATAAATATCCCACCTAAGACAGTGATAGCTGTACAGACACTGCATTTCCAAGTTTGATGTGAGTTTTAAAAGAAACCATAAAAATAGAAGGAACTACATTAGTAGAGTGAAGATAGACAGATAAATGACATATTTCCAGAAGAGCAGAAGTTATTCCTTTTGACAGGGCATGGACATGTCATCAGAGACCACAGGGTAACAACAGTGCAACATCTGATCTGTCCAGATCTCATGCTCATTTTTTGAAATGACTATTAAGGATCAATACTTTTTGATCTTACTGCAGATTACAAACCTTACTTTGCTTTGGCAGTTCCCAGTTCTCACCTCCAGCTGAAGATAGGAGGAGGACTGGTCCTCTTCTTGGTTAAACTATTTCTTGATATACATCTGCCACCACAGCAGTCAATGACACCAAAAGAGTTGACTGCTGTTCACTGAACAGGTGGAAAGCCAATATTAGGATTAAAGCTGAACTGATCAGAAGATTGTTCAGTATGATCCATGACTATGAAGTTAAACTTACGGAAGATTCATAATTAACTACCTCACCCACACAAGCAGAACACAGACGATTTTGAGCTGCTTGTGTAAGTCTGTATGAGCTCCTTTGAACAGGTTGGACTCAGAGACTTGGAACATGTTTTTCCTGATTCTGCTGTAACTTCTGCCACCAAAACTGTGCTGCTTTTCCTGCTAACACAGTACCACATGTTAGTAGATAGATGTAGTAGCAACACTGAGAGATGGGAGCAAGAAAACACCAGTTTTCTATGTCTAACTGCATAGGGGGTAGCACCACATGGGATAAATAAATTCTGTGAGGCCTGAGAGGATGTGAACTTAGAATGGTACAAAATTACAGCAATTTGTTCAGTGAATCCACGAGGATTATTTCGAGTCACACCATGACACGCTTGCATAATTTGTGATTGAGCATAAGCTGGCAGTGATTTTTATTATGTTTTTGAAAGGGAGAAAACGTCTTCACAGTAGGACTAGTGCAATAGGATTGTAGATGCAGACATGCTGTCTGTGATATAAAGTGCTCAATAAAATGTGAATATGGATGACTTAAGGTACTGATCATGCATATGAATGAAGAAAGAGAAGAGGCAGAGAATGACACAAAGAAGCATTTTTGTGTCTATAGTGAAGGCAATGGGAACTTTACCGTTGTTTTCAAAGCCAGAAGAAATCCCCATACCCTTTCAAAAAACAGTTTGTCCTGTCTATCTGGATTTACACAGACTTTATTTTTCTCTTCCATGTTCCAGATCTTGACAGACACACAGAGACATGGGTAAGAATATTAATTCCATAGAGAAATGAGAAACAGAAAAGAGTAATTTGGATACAGAGTACGGAGTATTTCCTTCAGAGCACGATATGTAACAGCAACAAATCTGCTGTTCCTATCTGTTGCTGCTTGTAATGCCATCTTACACTATTCCTAGTGCACAAAATAACAGTGTATTAGGTAGTGTGGTGCATAAAATAATACATGGTTTTCTTTAAAAATTTATTAGTTTTTTTCCAGGTCATACCCATGGCCTCACAGGAAGTTCCAGTGTCATCAGTACAGCCAGGTTTTGAAGCAGGGCTTTGAATTTAATCTGAAAAGTCTTATGCAAAGTAAAGGGATAAGCAGAAAGATTACAACTATTTATATAAATACATATTTACAATATTTTTGAAATAGTGTTATTATATTTTTATTATACTGTATTTCTGAAAGTGCTTAATATGCAGGGAAAGAATATCCCTCTCTAGGTTAAGACATTCTTAACAGTGGGATTCCCTCCATGTCCCTGAAGGTGCTGTTCTGTGAACTGGTAAATCTTGTTAATTTTTCACGATGTTCAGCCAAATCATGCCTTTAGCTAATTCCCCCTTATTTTCTCAATAAAGCTTTGATATCAAACAAAAAATCTTGAAGCCTAAGGTGTCTGTAATTGTACTAATTGGCTGCATTCTCCACACTCAGCTGGACCAATGCTCTCTCTGTGCACTAATGGTCTGTTAAAAGGCACATAGGAGCTTGAAAAAGGGAATTTTAGGTACGTGCACTTGACAGAGTGGGTAGATTTTAGCTGAGGGTGTTGACCATTTTCATTAACAGGACAACATTATACATTAACCAACTACATGCTAGTAGTGGAGCAAAGAATTGTTCATAAATGGCAAAATTAGGCTTGGAAGAAGGTATCTGTTATTTTAAAACCTCAAGTCTTCAATTCCTTTCTTTCTATTCTTTTTCTTTTGATTTAATAATGTTTCCTTTACTTAAGCAACATAACTGTGAAACAAAAATAATGTTCAATGAGACAAAAGGTAAATGCAACCTTTCAAATAAAGTTCAAACTTCCTGCAAGGCCTCTGAGTGGTTTTGCCCCATGCTGCTAATTCTGGAACAAGGTGCTCTTGTTCCCTCCCATTTCTTTCTTGCCACTTACTGATCTCTTTTGGCTTTCTGGCTTCCTTTTTAGCTCCTTACATATTTCATAACGCCCTTTCTGCTCCAAATTCAGTTTTTCCTTAAGCTCTATGTGTTGCCTTCTGACCGTACTGATCCAGTTTCCCACTTTGTTTCCTCTGTGCTTGTATATTTGTTATGAAACATGTTCAAGACTTCTCCTCTGGAACTTAGGCCAGCGTGAATAGAATGGTCTGTGTATGCCAACTACAGAATATGAAATTTTAATGGTATCTGGTATTAAATTCAGCCTCTTCAGCTGTAGGGTCACAGACAAAGTAAATAATTATCTGAAAAGATCCCCAGTCTGTGCTAAATCACTGTATTTTGAAAAGGGATTTAGGAGGCTGTTTGTTGGCAAGGGCTGTAACAACACAAACACCTTCTCTATTTAATTTCATAGGTGATAAAGATGCAATGTGTGCATTAATTTCTTTGCCCTGTTCAATTTGCTAGCACAGGTGTAGTCTAAGTTCCTCAAGAAAATTTTCAAAAGATACTATTCGGGATTTATTTTTGTTAAATTTAGTGAACCAGACAGTTAAAATCTATTTGATTGATAATAAAATTAACCTAACAAACAAAAAATGAAAGTTTTATTTAGTTTCAAGGGTCTTGTATATTATATTAACAGAATACTTATATTTTCTTCAGGCCAAGGATGTCTTAAAGGTAATAACCTTCCAATGAACACCAAAAACTAAAGCATATGGGCATTCAATTTCTAATTTTTAGGAATCAAAGTCTAAGCTAAAATGTCTCAATGTTATTTCTTTTGTTTGAAGACTTTGAGAGTCTTATTACTACTGAAGTAACTGTGAGCTACTTTGTATTAAGCAACAATTCAAAGAAATTAAAATGTCACAATAACGAACTTTGAGGAGCCTGGGGCCTGATGTGGAGCATTTACAGAACTAGACATTCCCAAGCCAATCACACAACAATCAACATCCTGGCTGATAAGGCTCCTAAAGTCAGACATTACTCAGGCACTGCCATGAATTTACATTGTTTTCTGAGGAAATCAATTTTATGGAATCACATTGTCCATCTGCCTCTCCAGTCATTTTCTGTCTGTCAGTCTGAACATAAGTCATTAATTAATTTACATGTTTCAGCTCAATTCTATAGAGCAAAAAATCTCCAAACTTCTAAATTTCCAGATGTTCTTCGACAGAGAATGTCCAGATTGTGGAGAAAGCCCATAATAGGACCACATTCTGACAAAAACTGTATTTTTAATTAAAAACAGTTTCAAGCAAACATTTTCATTCTTTTATTGTTTGCTTTTCCATACCTGGCTAGCAGCTCACTGGTAATTATTATTCCCAAGGAAACCACCACATATGATAATGGACAGCATTACTCCAGAATACAAAGATCTGAGCTGGTACTCAGAAAATGAGCTGAGAATATACTGGAAAAATTCAGCTAGCACAGAGCCAGTGATATCCAATTGCTTTTGGGTGGGCTGAAAAAGGTGATGGAGAGAAGAGAAGAGAAGAGAAGAGAAGAGAAGAGAAGAGAAGAGAAGAGAAGAGAAGAGAAGAGAAGAGAAGAGAAGAGAAGAGAAGAGAAGAGAAGAGAAGAGAAGAGAAGAGAAGAGAAGAGAAGAGAAGAGAAGAGAAGAGGAGACGGATCTTTAGCCTTGGTAATGGAGTTTAAAAAGGAATATGAAACACTAGCACCCAGTAATTTGAAGCTGTCACAGTCATCAGGCGTACTTGTTATAATGATTTACAGAACATTTGTCCAGCAAGTTTGAAACTGGTTGCAAACACTCACCTGCTACAGATGCCCTCTTACAGCAAGACATTGCAATGACCAGATGAGTTGAACAGAAAAAATATAGAGAGGAACATGTCATCCTCCCTTAGAGCTCAAGCGATTCACCATGGGAAGTCAGTTTTTTGTCTCTTCTGCTTTAAAGATATTTTTATACTTTAACTAAAGCCATAATTGAATCTATGGAGATGTTCAAAGCCAAGTTGGATGGGGCTTTGTGCAACCTGGTCTAGTGGAAGGCTCCCTGCTCATGATGAGGGGCTTGGAAGTAGATGCTAAGATCCCTTACCACACTAATCATTCCATGATTCTGTGAGTTACATGTCCAAACCCTTCCAAAGTAGAAGTCATCTCCCTTGCTGCATCATTCTCTTTTTCTTGGTATCATCTTAATAAGAAAACTACAATGAAGATGTCTGCCACTCTATTACACCTGCAAAGAGCTCAGCTTTGTGTTGAGTTTGTTGTGTTATTAAATCAGAGGTCCCAATTGGTTAAACCCATCAAAAGAAGAAATCTAATTTTTGTATCCATTGGGCATTGGAAATTAGCTAGATTCTGAGCTCTTCCATTCTTTCAAATATGGACAGTTTTGGATGTGTTAAAAGCAGAAAATTATTTATGGCAAAAATAAAATTCATGGGTTTGTGTAGACCTGGACCACGTTTAAACATTTTTAAAGATTTTTTGAGCGTGGTTATATTAGATAATGGAAGGCCGTATAGAGCTCCTTGATATAGAAGAAATCCATTTGATTAAGCCGCAGAATAGAATGCAATGTCCTACTGATGCCATTTGGGGTGAAGATGGAAAGAAAAATGGAGGAGACCCAACCACTTCCATTAAATAATCACAACAGTTATTCGCCTATGAAAGAAAAAAAAAACAAAAAACAACCCTCCTTAGAAAACTTTTCATTCTTCTCCAGTGGGGAGGGAAGAAAATCACAGAAGAAAATCTGATGAACACTCAGTGAGTGAAGAAAATTATTCTCCTTAGAAAATCAGTATAAAATGCAGATTGCTATTGAAAGTGGATTTTGAAGGTCTGAGAAGGTCCTGCAGAGGCAGGATTTTGCTACATACCTACCTTTAACACTTACCAGGATGGGAGAAAAACTCACCCCTGTGTCAAGATTTTTCTATGCTGAGAGAGTACACACTAAAAAATACTACTTTTTTTGCATATTTTTATTTCTTTAAACAACAAAACATATCTCTCTGAAGATGGTAGAAATCAACCTTCTGCTCATTTTTATTTCTCCCCACTTAACACCAAACTTCTTAACACTTAACCTAATATTAACTTAACCTAATTTTACCAAATATTAATACCCTTAAATTACCATGGGTTGTATAAAAATATTTAGATACTGAATGGAAGATCCTCCCCCTTCTTTCACATCTTCAAAACCCTTATAGGTCATCAAATCACAAAATGATTAAGGTTGGGAAAGATCTACAAATACATTGACTGAATACCAACTTGTTCATTAAACAATGTTGGGAAGTGCCATACCCACCTGTTTTTGAACACTTCCTGTTGGAAGGAAATGGTAAAACATACATTTCTTTGTAATCCTTGCTGGTTAGCACAACACCCTATGAGATGCTGAACCGCAGCATCAGAAAAGCAATGACACACATCAGATATGGAAATAGCAGAAGAGAAGCTAAATGGAGCTTTTTGGGGTGAACCTGTGCAGGACCAAACTCACCCCTTTCAAATCAGAGAAGCTCTGATGTTGATTTCAAGCTTCCTGTCATCTTGTGAACTGCTGCTCACCATCAGCAATATGTCATCATTAACAGTATGCCTTCCCTAAGCAGTATGCTATCATTAATTCTGAGCTGCTGCATTCCTCAAGATGGTCAGCTTGAATACAAGTTTAATGAGGTTGAGACACATAAATTTAGACAGTTGTGCATGAGGAAAATGAAAAGGGAGAAGGAAAAAAATGTAAAAAAATAAAAGAAAACAAAGGGAAACAACCGACATTAAGGAATAAATTGACTTTAAAGAAATTCCATTCCCTCTCCATTTGCCTTTATCATTAGAGCACCCAAGACTGAACTTGAATGGTTCCCCCTTATCTTGATGAGTTTTGTTTTATTTTATGAAGGAGTTGATGAGGTATTCCATCATCTGATGGAATCTGATGAACTCTGATGCTCCTCCCCAGAACAAGTGATTTGTAAGGGACAGGTTGACCTGGTAGGTTAAACAGTTAAGTGGTGTAGCGGGTTGACCTGAATTGACAGACAACCTGTTAAACCAATTACGTTTCTCTCAATGTCACATATTTAAACTGAGTGGAAAGGCGGGATTTTTGGGAAGCTTTCTTCCTTTTCCATCAGGGTGCTGGGACAGGACGGAGGGGTGGCCTCAGAGCCCAGGGCCCACTGGGCTGGGCCGGG
>VZRS01014313.1:285150-300791 GCA_013398055.1 Ifrita kowaldi
ATATTCTGTAAGTTTTGTGCCTGCTTTGTTTTCTCCTAATTTTTGTCTCATACAAAAGAAATTATTAAGTGAAACCGCTACAAGTGGTTAACATGAGCCTTCTACAAATGTCAGGAAATGGAAAGCAGTGTTATTTTACATTATTTTAAATATTCTGTATTTCTGACAGAGGGAAATCATTTAGACTGATGCATCTGCTGGTTTCCTAGATGTAGAAATAATTCTTTAAGCTCTTTTAAGCAGGATTATTCCTTCATATTTTTATATAATCTGGTATGCTTTGAGCATTAATGGTTAACTAATAACGATAAAAATATTTATTCATGACATGGAAAACTACCAGTGGGGAGTTTAACTTTTTTTTTTTTTTTTTTTAAGAAAGAGAGAAATGATAAAACAATGAAATAAAATGGGGAAAAAATTGCCATGCCAGTGAAATGAACTGAGTTTGAATTACTACAACAACTTTCCCTCGGCTCACTTTATTTGACTTTTTGCTTTTAGCTTTCCAATACTGCCTCTGTTAAAAGAATTTTAAACTTTCTGTTCTTTTCTTTAGGTTGAGTTGATGAGGAAAGGAGACTTTCCTCTGCTTTCTTTTAAGGGTGGCCCCCACTATGCTGCTTCACCATAGCAAACATTCACAGTGGTGCATCACAACTCATGCTGTCCTTCTATTTCTTGTCAATCTGAGGCACAGGTTGATTGCAGCTTTACAGGGGTGGTATCCTTACAAATTTTTCTAAATTCAACATTTTTATTTACTTCAGGACAATAAAGTTTGGTAACAATAAGGGAGGAAAGAGTCATGCAAAATCATTATTAAAATTAAGCTTGATTTTTAACATACTCTTTGCTGTGAGTACATAAATACATTTTATTTAAATTGAGGCATCAAAATAAGGTTCTTAAATAAGAACTCTGTTCATCCTTGGGAGAATTTGCTGCTGGGAAGGGCTGCATAGTAATAGGAGGGTTCTGCAGCTTTTTAATAGTTTTGATTTTATTGTTCCCATAGAGATATATCTCAGTGCCCAGCAAACAGGTGTTTCTCTCTTGTCCAGTTAAGATACTACTTAAAATGCTTGCAGGCTGCTGGTAGGGAACTAAAACTTATGATTGTTTGGAGTGTGTAAATAGGCAGTTCATTCACTGTTGCGTAGGTAACTCCCAGTCTAAGTTCCCACCTGAGGGATGTCACATCTTGTGGGGACAGAAACAGGCTGAAGCGTCCCCTCTTCTCTGCTAATGATACAAAGAAATTACAGTGTGCACACCTTCAATTTAAGAACATTAGCAGAATTTCAAAATACAAGAAGGATTTATGTGGTCCCTTCCGTTTAAGTTTGGAGGAATTCCTGTGTGTTTATTTTGCTGTTATTTGCTGATACAGTTCTCACTCATTCCTCTTGTAGAAACATGTCCATGTCACTCATTTTAGTTATGACACAGAATTTATTCTATCCTTTTTTTTTCATTATAGCCCTTCTCCTGAAAAAAAGTAAGTTATATACATCTATCTGGTTTACGTGACAAGATTAAATCTATTTGGTTTATGTGACAAGATTTTGGTTGCAGGAAAGCTACAAGGACTGCTTCTGTGAGAAGATGTTGGAAGGTCTCCCATGCCAAACAAGTCAATACCAGCTGGTTCCAAAATGGATCCATTGCTGGCCAAGGTTGAGCCCATCAGCAGTGGTGGGAGTGCCTCTGGATAACAGGTATAAGAGGGGAAAAAGCCCTGCCATGGAACAGCAGCTGGATGGGAATGAGAATTTATGAGAGAAACAGCTCTACAGACACCCAGATGAGTGCAGAAGGAGCATCAGGAGGTGCTCCAGGTGCCGGAGCTGAGGTTCCCCAGCAGCTCCTGGTGCAGCCCATGGTGAGGCAGCTGTGCCTCTGCAGCACGTGGGGGTCCATGAGGGAGCAGAGATCCACCTACAGCCCCTCCAGGACCCCATGCTGGAGCAGGGGGATGCCCAAAGGAGGCTGTGACCCTGTGGGAAGCCCACACTGGAGCAGGGTCCTGGCATGGACCTGTGACCTGTGGAGCGAGGAGCCCATGCTGGAGCAGGTTTGATGTCAGAACTTGTGACCCCACAGGGGACCTGAGCTGAACCAACCTGTTCCTGAAGAACTGCACCCCATGGAAAGGACTCGCACTGGAGCAGCTCATGAAGAACTGCACCCCATGGAAAGGACTCACACTGGAGAAGTTCATGCAGGACTGTCTCCCACCAGAGGAACCTCACACTGGAGCAGGGAAAGTGTGTGGGGAGGAACGGGCAGCAGAGGCAATGTGATGAACTGGTCATAACTCCCATTCATCATCCCCTGAGGCGGAGGATTCAGGAGTGAAATGGAACCTGGGAAGCAGGAGGCAGGGGGAGGGAGTCATGGGATGGTGTCTTTAAGACTTGATTTTATATCTCCTTACTCTACTCTCATTTCTTTGGTAACAAATTAGTCTAATTTCCCCAACTGAACTCCATTTTGACCCTGATGGCAATTGCTGATATCAATTTAGACATCATGAGGAATTTCTTCACTGAACAGATTGTGAAGCATTGGAACAGGCTGCCCAGGTGGAGTCACCATCCCTTGTGATGTTCAAGAAACAACTGGATGTAGCACTCAGTGCTGTGGTTTAATTGACAAGGTGGTGATCAGTCAAAGGTTGGACTCTACTGCCTTGGCAGTCTTTTCCAACCTAAATGATTCTGTGATTCTGTGTTTATTTGATCTCTCCCTGCCCTTATCTCAACCCAGGAGCCTTTTGTTTTATTGTCTCTTCCCTGTTCAGATGAGGAGAGGAGTGACAGAGCAGCTTTGGAGGGCACCTGGTGTCCAGCCACGGTCAATCCACCACAATGAAATTTTGGAAAATATTGATGTGGAAGCTATAATCACAATAAGATCCATCCACAGCATGACCACAGTGGAAAGAGGAAGAGGAAAATCACAGTGATCACTGTAGCATCATTTGACATGACTTTTCTGCACCTCATGAGGCACAGTGTGTATGCATCAAATTTTTCTTCAGATATATCCATTATACTCTACAGTGAGTCATTCTTGCTTAAGGCATAAAGCCCTTTGTCCTCTCAGATTATTGCCTGAATGCAATTTTTATGTCTCAAGATTTGCTTGGCTTTGGGCTTTCATAATTTCAGAAGTGTAATTTTCAACTAGAAGAACCATTTTTCTTCAGCAAACCAACTTCTTGCAATACTTGAAAAGAAGTAATAGTTGAGTTTCCATGCTTTTGAGTGCCCAGTGGAACTTAATAAAACTCTTTGAGGTTTGCGGCAAAAATTAAAAAGTTTTTCATTAGATACAAGAGATGTAAAATTGCCATATTTGCTGTAAATCTGTGCATGTCTTATTTCTCTTAATAATGACTTAATTTTTCTGCAGTTCCATGAACTGGGAAAAACCTTTTCTTCAATTTGTCTAATGAAATAAATTGAGAAAAGAGCTTCTTGTAAAGACAATGTCCAGACTGCATGTGAAATAACAGGAGAAACACAAGGAATGATGAAAGATTAAGTATCCTTTTGCTCACATTTGAACTGGTAGGTTTTATGAACACTTGACTTGTCTTATCAATACTTTCTTTTCTCATTGAATTTCCCCATTTGCTCCCCCATCTCCAGTCTTTGTGAAAAGAGAAACAGGTGGGAAGGAGGAGCAGAATTTTTAGGATTTTTTGATGACAGAACAGAGTAAAACTTAAGTTAGTTCAAATTTATTTCATGTGAATATTTGACTTCACTTTGGAGTTGTTTTTAATAATCTAAAGCTGAATCTCCATTCCAGCCAATCAATGTCTGCTCATCTTTAATGTATCATAGAATATTCACAGTCCTGAATCTAGAATAAGCTTATGATAAAAAATATATTTAAGAAGTTAGCTATATTTGCAGCATTTGGAGGAATTTTTTAGTTGCCTAAGTTGAAAAATTTTGCATTATGTATCTGGTATGAGAACTTAATGATACTTGCCTCTAAAGTTGAGAATTTGACTTGCAGAAAGGATGCATGGGAATGCAAAGAAGCACACAAAGCAGATGCCAAACTTTTCTTATATGTCACCTACCACACCTGCAGAAATGACCTTATGTAGTTTCGATTTTGCCGGTATAAAAAATGCAAATCAGACTCAGCAAAAATTATACAAGAACAGCAGAGCAAAGATTATCTAGCATAGAGGAAGGGAAGCTCACTGAGTCCTCATTATAAATTAAATAGTATTTTTAAAAGGGAGAATGATCTATACTCTTTTTCTGAGTCCAAAGATTAGTCATTGTTGCTCCAAAGGGTGATACCCTATGGAAATATGAAGTAGAATTTCCTTTTTTTGCTATTGTAATGTTTCTCAGTTTCTCTGTTATCCAGTTGTAAAGTATGTCATTCATTGATATTACTCCAAATTTCAATCTTATGCAGGCTTCTCACTAATAATGTGAAAGGTGATGAATCAGTGGAGCAATGACAGTAAATATTTTTACATGATGATGGAAGAGACACTGGGAAAAATGCTAAGCATCTGTTACTCTTGTTATGATGGGCATACTTTAACTACAGCTATAGAAAGAAATTTTCCATAATTTGGGGTAGTAAGATTGCAGAACCAAAAAGAGATCAAGACATATTTCCTCAGACTTCCAAAATGTATGAAAAATGTCTAAAGTAATGGGACAACCAGGTAAAAAACCTCTTTATCTCAGCATGAAAAATAGCATGAAAAGGGGTGATTTTTCTATATCAGATCTGTACTGTTTTAACACCTGTAAATATTTTATAAGTCAGTAGGTTTTCCATTCCTCACTGCAATTTTTTAGAGCTCTGGCTTGAATGAAACCATTCTGTAAATTGTGTGATATAACAGCTGCCACTTAGGATCCTCTGGAGCAGGAACAAATAGTCTGTGCTGTGGACGATGCTTCAAGCAAAACCAATGTTGTTTATCCTAAACAGAATAGGTCTCCCTTGCATATTCATAAGATCAGATGTGACCTTCAGAATTTTGTAACAGAGAGCTGTGTCCTGGTCTACTTCTCAATCCACCATAGACATCAAGGGTGGGATAAAGTTCTTCTAAATTTAGTAATCTGTGGTGTGGATGTCTACATCTGAACTAGATATCCAGATTCCATCCCTGAGGGGAAGACTTAGCATTTAGGCAAGATCCATCTCATTCAGGAGTAGACATCTTCAGCAGATTGGGTGAAGCCTTCTCCATAGTTTCTTATTTCACTTCATTGACCAGGGAAATAAGGGCATCTTGTTTAAATATTCTGATGTAAAAGCCTGCAGAGAATCCACCTCCAAGACAGGTAAATGCAGAATCCACCTATGAGATAGGCAAAATAAATTCTACCATTATTGCACATCAGCTTCCATAGGAAACAGAATTTCATTTAAAGAGATGGGAGAATTTTGACCCATTACTAAGAATTTAAACACTCAGCAAGATTTTTCCATAGAATAATTATTCCATGATTTTTGGTATGTTCAGCATCCAGAAGTCTGAAAACATGGGCCATGCATGATTATGGAGATCAATATTAGTCTGAAGGGCTTAAATAAACTTGGTTTTTTTTTCTCAGCAACTTGTAAACTGATGCAAAAACAAATGAACTAGACTGAAAAAAATAATGTAAAATATTGTTGCAAACTTACTATACATGCATTAATTATAATTGCGATATTTATGCCTGTTGCTATTTTTTTATTGCTCATCACTTCAAGATAAACGTCAAAGGACCACGTTGGATCCTCTTGTGAATAATCTAAAAATCTATAATTAAAAAAATAAAGGATACCTGCATTTCATTTTATTTTATGCATGCTTAGACGGATTTAAGAAAAGTGTATTTTAAATCATTATCAAAAAACCTTCTTCACTCTTCCGTTTTGTTGTTTCCTTTTTAAGTTCCTTTAAGTGAAAATAGGCACTGCATTTTCATGCTCAGCAATTCTCAAAGAATGTGAATCACAGAATTACAGAATCAGTCTGCTTGGAAGAGTCCACAGTGAGTCATCTGGTCCAATTTTCCTGCTTAAACAAGGTCATTCCAGAGCATGTGGCACAGGATTGCATCCACAGATGGTTCTTGAATATATCAGCTGGGGGAGACTCCACTCCCTCTTTGGCCAACCTGTTCAGTGCTTGGTCACTGCACAATAAAGAAATTCTTCCTCATATTTAGGTGGAATTCCTGTGCATCAGTTCCTGCCCTTTGCCTCTTGTCTTACTAGTCGACACAACCGAGCAGAGCCTGGTCCATCTTCACAGAGCTGGACTCGATGATCCTTGTGGGTTCCTTCCACCTCAGGAGATTTTGTGTCTGCAGCTGGGAATTTCTGGGCGTAATCATGCTGAGACTCACTTTGGAAGAAATCCCAATGAATTTTTGAATTTTTCCTTTGTCTGAAAATTTTGTGTCTGGTGTAGCAATCATTTCTGTCAAGATGGTAACCTTTGAAGAATTACACATTTTTTTCATCTACCACTTTTTCCAAGATTTTTCCTCCCTGTTCTACTAATTTTTCTGCTGACACATTTTTAGCTTTATTTCCCCAGTTCCTTATTTCTGTTTCTTACTTTTTAAGCTCAGCAATACCAGTATTTCAAGATCCATGTGATTTTATGTTAGGTAAATATTTACCTTGCTTTATTTCTTTCTCACCCACCATGGCAATATCTTTCAGGAATTTGACTCTGCTCATCCTCTTTGATCTCTGCTTGATTTTACAGTGTGACTATTTGTAGTGGGTGATGTCTCTGCTGTCACTGTCAGGGGCTCTTTTCAATTTCTGTGAGCAAACTTGCCTGAAAGATTTACCATTAATGTCCAGAAGAGCTGCGTCCCAGAGTCACCCAGTAAGACACGATTTCTATTTGCTTTCCCTTCCTCTAAACAGTGCTGTAAACTTCCCAAACAACATGTACACTAGAAATCATGGAAAAATAAACGTTCCCCTGCTTTAGTCTATATTTTCATTTATTTAACAGGGCTGCAGAAACAAGAAGTTTTTTTGTTTAGATCCCCCCTAGGAACCACTATGTCAAGGTGAGGACAGTGAAAGAAATTTGCTTTTCTTTTTCTTTTTCTTTCTTTTTTTTTTTTACCAAAGTAAAAAAAAAATATAAGGGATTTTATTAATGAGAGCAGAAACATTGACTTTTCTTTATGGCTGTAGGATCCTAGTAACTGTCTTTCTGAAATTACAATGTTCCTTTGTCAATTATTTAGGTGATCCAACCTGCAGTACAGGGTGGACAATCCAGAAGTCTTTCAGAACACCCACACAAACGCACAGAGAAATTTTTTGTAACAAGATCATGTCAAGATCTTCTATGTTTGCTTCTCACAATTTGCTTTTTGACCCCACGTGTCCTTCTAAAACCTCTCTTCTCACCTAGATTTCTCAACTGCCCTTTCTAGTCTTTCCTAGCTTTTCACAGCTGGTTTTGCTCATTCAGTTAAGAATCAAGACACCCACATTTAAGTCTATGTCAGAGCTGGGAGGTCTAAGTTTCCATGGTGATCAGTGGAGTTCAGGAAGTAAATTAAGTAAAATATAGGTAATACAGACCCAGTTAGTTTCTCTAAATACCTTTGCAAAATGTCATTAAATTATTTGCAGGTTATTTGCTTCAACTATAGAACAATTTGAGATATTATCATGTACTGGCATAGACACTGAGGGTTGGAAAAAAGCTGCTTGAAGAATAATTTAAAAAGAGGGAAAAGGTACAGGAGAGAGACTGTATGAGATCATATCCCTTGGATATTGGGAACCCTTCATGTGGTCAGTGCTGGATGGAATCCATTGTCAGGTGATGCAGAATGCTGGGCAGGAACCCGTCTGTGCTGCAGAAAGGTGAAGATCACACCAGAAAATATGTGGGAGACCATTTTCCAATCTTATACTCGTCTCTCTGTACCCCTGTTCTCTTCAGTGCCCCGTATTTTGCTTTATTCACCATTTTTACATTATCTGCCCTCCTTCAAATAGTCAGACTTACTTCCTCTCCAGTTAGTATTTAATCTATAACTTGATCTTCACTCTCTTTCACATGACCACGAATAATGTCTTTAGCTGCCACTGCCTGCAGTGCAGCTGCTGGGTTCACGTTCCTATTAGAGCACCAAAGAACTACCCAGCCTGGAGAGGTTGGAAATGAGGACAACGAAAGCTAAAATGCCTCAAAAATTAAGGGGCTTTAGCATCTCTTAGAAAACCACACCCAGCACTCCCTCTAGGGAGGGGGGAAGAGATAACTTTTAGAGGGACCCTCCATGTGTTATGTTCCTGGTCATCTCTGAAGTAAGGAGCCAGCAAATAAACCCGTGAAGAAGTGGGGCTCTTGACCTTGTGTCTAACAGATGTGAAGGCTTAGCCAAAAAATATAGGTACAAACTTAACCTGAGGAAACTCGCATCTGGGATATGTGGTCCTTGATGGCTTGCATTTTGAAGCCAAAATATCTATCAGTGAAGCAACTGTCAGCACAATTTCTTTTGCTTGATCTACAGTTTTTAGATCTGCACGTCTTTTTGTGTTTATCTCCAGGATTCATGCTTTTAAACATTTTATTTCTCATTTTTACAATGGCATTTCAGAATCCCATTAAAAAGAATGATTTTTCCTCAAAGCAAATTACAAAGAGCTGGGAATAAATATACAGAGAGGAAAAGAAGGGCATGAAGTGAGGGAAGAAACCAAGGTTTATTTAACATGCAAGGGGCAAAACCAGCTTTCAACAGGAGGCATTTTTCGTACACATAGTTACAAGGAGCAAATGCCAGTGTTAAAGAATGATCACTAATCTGAAATATGTGGTTTTCCCCCCACAGAAATCTAGTTACAGTATTTTCATTTATTCTCTTGGGTTCTTCAAATTAGGGTAAGTCATCCATAAAGTCTCATGTATAATTCATGCAAAGACTTACTGCACTGTGTATTTGCCCTGCTTCAGTAAAATCACATTATTATAATTTGACTTTTGATATAGAGTGCTTATTTATTTAAAATTTTAATTAGAGTCATAATTATGTCTAGTGTTCACAATAGTCAATTTTAATAGTAGACCTGCACAAAAACAATTAGATCAGGATGCCTTTTTATAGATTAATTTTTTTCCTTCCCCATGCCCTAAATTAAAGTGAAAGAGCATATGAAGAAAAAACATATATATCCTGTTTTAAAGATACAATAACATGAAATGAAATTAAAATTAAGGAAAGAGTTACTAGATTTTAATAGTATTTCTGGAAATACAGTGTATTATCAGGATCTCACTTGCATTCTAGGTAAGTAGGTAAATAACAACTCTATTGAAAACATAGCATTTTACTGGTATGAATGAACGGGAAGTCTGAGATAAAACAAATTTATTGAATATGTAAAAACTGTAGGGAAGGACCTTCTGTACTGCTAGAAAGTAGAATTAATAAGATTATTATTTTTCTTTCTTCAAATATTAATTATGAACTAGTTCATATCTTAACTGAAGTTAAGAGATATCTGTAATTATCTCTCCCATAACAATAGCAGAACATTATAACAGGAATTTATTATTTCAGCTTTTTATTAATTGAAAGTGATGTTCAGACAAATCAAATCCATACCAGGAAGTTTCTAGTTTTTGTCATTTAAGTATCAGAACAGAAAGCATCCTCTTATCAGGTTTCAGAGCTCACAGCAGCTTTCTGATAGTGGCCAGCTGAGTTATTCAGAGCATCCTCCTCCTTGTGAGACTATTCAAATCAAACATTTCACAGAACATCTTAATCAACACATTCAAGGCTTTCCTAAGGGAATTCTATCCTGCATTCAAACTAATGATTACTTACTTAACTTTAATCAGCTGTTGACTAAAATATAATGCTTGAAAATAAACCCAGCATCTCCTCATGACCAGCAGCTTGACCACTGATATCTGTGGGTAAGCCTTAGCGCTGAGTACAGACGGTATGGAAGAATGCCAAAGCAGAGAGCTTCCTCTGGCAGGTTACAGCTTCAGATCTGAGTTTTCCACACCACCCAGAGAGTCAGTGAGAGGCAGATTTCCCATGTGCTGGACCACGAGTTGTCAGAATGCAGCTACTGAATGAGAGGGAAAGTTGTTCCTGTCTGACAGCATCTCAGAAAAAGGGGGTGATGCTCCATTTATCACACAGACAAAACCCATGGTGTTCCCAACATGTCTGATCCCAATTCGATCCTTATTCCTAAATGAAACAGGCATAGGGATAGCTGTTTGGGGCACAGTAGCAGCACATTAATCAGTGCTGCTGATCAATCACATAGCAGACCAGGTACTGAGTTAAACCATTTGTACATCAGTACCTAGAATTCTGACAGTGGAAAGCAGCATCCAGCTAGAGACTGAATAGGGGACAGGAGCAAAGGAAAAAGAGAATGATGTTTACCTCCAGCTGTCTGGCATTTTGTGTCACAGGGTGCTCTGGAGCTGGAGCTCTTCTGCATTGCTTTGTGCTTAATAACCTTTCACAGACTTTTTTTCATGAGAACGCTTAATCATTCTTAATTCAATTTTATTTTTGGCCTTTGCAGTCTTAGAATGAATTCTTCAGTTTAATTATTTTCTCTTTGAAACAGATTTGCTGTCATGTTCCCAGTTCAGCTCAGTACTCTCATAGTGACATATGCTGCATGCACTTATTTCATAACATTCACAGTTTCCATTTTCCTCTTCCAAGCTGAAATCTGCACAACTTCTTGAAAGGTAACTCTTCTGTATAGTTGAGGGTATTTTTTCACATTTTTTGTTTCTACTTTGTAACTTTGCTTTTGACATTATCCCTTTTGAGATATGGGAGTATCAGCATTAAGCAATATGAATGCACTGAATAATAATAATTTTAAAAAAATCCTGTATTCCTTTCTAAAAAGGTCCTGCATTATATTTTCCATTGTTAATCAACATCATAATTTGTTAACCAACAATGACAAAACTGAAAAGCTTAAAGTCTCTTGGAAATCTGAGTTGTCTTTCCATTGATTGCAATTGTTAATTTAACAATTCATTCTCACCTCAACGATATGCAATTTTTGCTTTTCTGGGTCTTCCTCATCAGCTGAAAAAGCAGAGACCTGTATCATTAAAGAAAAATGCCCATGTCTTCTGTTATATAAATGCAAATCCACACTTTAAGGATCATTTAAGTCTGAAAAACCTATACTGATTTTTTTTTATGAATTTTTTTTTTGAATAGTAAAGTGTGTCCGAACTTACTTGAAATAGAATTTTACTCCCATTAAAAGTCAATGAAGTCAAAGAAGTATCTCAGAAAATTGACTGAATAAAAGACTAACACATTTTACAGCTTTGCTGAGGACATTTCAGCACAAAGACAGTGTAAGTACTAAGCTAAAGAGAATTACAGTGCCGCAGCGTTTGTCAGCGCAGATCACTCCCCAGAAACCAAAAGTATTAACAAGGCAGACTGTGTCAGTTTTGAGCTAATCAAAGGTTGACAATGAGAGGATTATAGAACTGAGGAAAGATCTTGTTCTCTGCCTTCTTCCTCAGTATTCTACAACTCCTTAAAGATATTTGCTAGGCCAAGGCCGTTCAGGAAACATCAGCATTCCAATTCAGATGGAAATGTCAAAAGAACTTCAACATACGTTGTCTAGATTTGGTTGTAAAGCTCTGACAAGGGATTTTGTTAACATTTTCCTGCAGTGATAACACTGGTTTGTTGAAATGTTATTGCAATTTCAAACACTAACAGTCTTCCCTGGTAATCAACATATATCTTTATACTCTGGGAGCAGAGATATAAGCTGACATTGATCTAAAAGGAGAAATAATGGTACTTAATTTTATATTTAAGATACTTGATATTCATTAATTTACTTGCTTGGAGTTTACCCTTTTTTTCTTCTTCTGATATGTATTTTGGTTTTTTACAAGACTATGTTAGGATTATTCATATTTACCCATTTACAAAATTGTTAGAGCTATTCATGGAGCACCAGATTAGACTATCCTTAAATAAAATTAATTATAATCTGCAAATGTTTTTGCAATTATCTCTGACACACTAAATTACAAACCATGACAAAATATGGAAATAAAGTATATGTCATACTCTAGCATATTTCACATCTCAGCATAGATGATCACTAAATTTTTCCTGAGAGGCATGCAAAGGACACTTTAAAGTGACTCTGTCAAAGTTTGTTGTATTATTGTTCCTTTTATTCCTTGCTATTTTTTTGTACAATTTCTCTCCAGCTAAAAGTTATTCAAATTAAATCTTTGTTTCTTTTAGCTATTTTTAATTATTTTCACTTACCCATGGCAGAAAACCATTATGATTAAACTATTTCTGTAACTATTGATGTCCTTAACCTGACCAGCAATAAGAAGTGAAGTTACTGAGTTACTTTTTGTTGCTTATTCTTGACAACTGGACTTCTGCTAAACAGTTAGGGAAAACAGGGGAGATTCTGGAGATTAAAAGATGTATTACTTATCTAATATGATTTATGAGGAGAATGTGGGTGACTGTAATTTTAGACAAGATTTTGTGATTCACTGGAAAACAACACATTGCTCTTATGCTGAATTAGCAAATCTGAAAAGCAAACCCTTTTGTTTTAGAAAAGAGTTTGCTGCCCTTAGATAGAGATCTATAAAGATGGATAGAGAATACCTTCAGTGAGTTGGTGTTACCCAAAAATCAAATTTCACAATCAGACAAACATCAGAGAGATATCTCAAAGCTGACTGTTGTCAAAGCTTCAGTCAAACATAGTTACAAAGTCTGCCTAAGAACATTTCTCCATGGAAATGAGGGAGCTTTCCTGCTTTTCCTAAAGACTTTCATTCTGCCTATTTTTTTGCAAATATATTTTTCTAACTCTCACCAACAATGGCACAGAAGATAGATCCGTGTAAGCTACCTATGAGTCAGACAGAAGGTTGCCAGGAACATAGAAAGAGAATAGCCTGCCTCAAATATACATAGCTGGCTCCCCACCAAACCCATATTCCTACTGTGGGTGAAATAAGGCACTCAAAGAGATGAGGTTATTCACAAAACTTTTCTCATGCTGCCATTTAATTTTTAATTATTATTATTATTCCCTTGTATTCAATAGTTCTTGCAAATCCTCACTGTTTATCCCATTCACATGAGGACACACACCTTGAGGATGCTCTTAACACTCAGGGCTAAATCTGCAGATTGTCAGCAAATTTGCAACCTTGCCAGTCCTTTGATTTCTAAGGACAGTGGAACCTTGCTCCTGCCTCATCCTGATAATGATCCTTTAGAGTCATCAGAGTCTGTAGCTGAATAAAATGACTCAGAACAAATATCAGTCAGGGAAATAATATGAAATTATTGTCCAGAACAAAAAGAATAAGATTCATATTTCCTACATTTAGACATCTACCTCACTGCAGACATCTGTGACAGAGGTAGGGTAAGTTGGGTCCTCTATTGCAGTCAATAGAAAAACAGGCATTTGCAGGATGAGATTCCCATCTCCTGAGGCAGTTGTTTCTAGCACAGGTTGTGGGAATAGCTACTTGGAAATGTCTATTTCTCTCTATTAAAACCCAATAAACAAAAGAGCTTTGACAGGTAGGGCATACAAAGAGGTTTGAACTCAGACAAGGCAAGTCTTATCACAAAATCTGTCAATGACAAACTTAATGACAGAGCTACATTCTGTGGTGACTCTTGAGACGACAGGCTTTGTCATAACATATTCAGTGTGTTAATGCTAATGTGCTGCTGAGAGGGGAAATAATTAATTGTATAGACTTTCTCAGCAGCAGAACTCAAACTGTTCACAAATATTACTCATGAATTCTATTTCTCTGCAGCTACAAGAATAAGGAAACATTTCAAAACATAAAAATAAAAACTAGCATACATTTTAAGAAATGAAAGCACTTCTTATTTTAGGTATTGTATTGTATTTGCCTGTTATTGGTGATTAGCTTTCTGTGATATCAAGGCAAGTGATTTATTATGAACAAGTCCACAGATTTCAAAAGCTTAATGCATTTGAACACATATTACTGCATTGTGCCAAAATGTGTATCCAACACACATTATCCATTTTCCACTTATTTGTTATTATTCTCTTTCATAAATTTCAGTTATGTAGTCAAAGAGCAGAGAAAATTTCATGTGTCTGACAACTGAAAAGACAACGTGAACAATAAATACTTTGATGTGCAAATTAGGATGAAAATGATCTGGATAAATTATTCCTGTATTCTAATAATTTACTGAAAGAAAATAAGACAGGTTGTCTTGCAATTTGCTTAAGAGACAAGGAATGAAATTATAGATAACATTAGTAATAAGTATATAAGAATTAATTTTAGTTCTAAATATTTCACAAATTGAGTTTGCAAAAGGTTAAACTGAGCTGCAGAACATTATTATATCCATTCATTATTGATTAAATAGTAACTGCGAGCAAGACAAAAAAGTGTGCATGACTCCGTACAAAAACATTTCTATTGTGTGACATACACAAACTGGAGACAATCTTTATAATAATAAATAACCATTTACATGTTATTGTTCTAAGGGTGTTGTGCTTTCAGGTAATGTCAGTAAGTATCAGTTACATTCTTATTGCATTGATCAATACGCTCTTAGGAAAAGCGAAAAAGTGATTGAGAGTTTAAATTAACACAATAGTGTTTTGCTTGTATTAATAATTAACTTCTTACCAGCAAAAATCACACCCTGACAAAGAAATAACATTCAAACTAAATATTTTAAACTATTGAATGAGACCTTTGAGACAAATGTACATCATCTTATTTGGCTTCATCTGAATCCAGAGGAATTTTTTTTCTGTACAAGTTCAAAGATGATGCCAGTGAAGTGAAACCAAACTGTGAAGTCTTTGAAAAGTTGGTGCATTTTATTCAAAATCAATTAATTAATGTACTAACATACAGATAAGGTAAGAAAATATCTGTGGGACCAGTCATTATCTATAGCACGAAGGTTGCTTCAATAAAGAATAGTAGTAATACAGATGTATGTTCATATGCCACCAAAACCAAAGATATGAGAAGAGTAGATTTGCTATCTGCCTGTGGGTAAGATAAAATACCCTGATATTTTTAATCCTTGAGAAGAGAGGCCCTTTGTGAGTCCGAACCTTTCTCTCTTCTGTCCTGTCCTCTCCTGTCCTGTCCTGTCCTCTCCTCTCCTGTCCTGTCCTCTCATCTCATCTCCAAAATACTTCAGTCAACATCAATCGTGTCTGAAAAATTATATTGTGTTTAGACATATTTATTGAAAAAATACTATTTTTCAATTATTTTAATATTGTTCTATTTTTATTTCTATCATACAGTGTTACCCCAGCCAGAGATACCTGTAGGCTACTTCTAAAACAGGCACAACCTGGAGCACATTTCTCTCCAGAATTTGCAAACCACCGTGACTAATAAAATCAACATCATTCATCTATTTGGTGAAACCTATATCAGTTTTCCAAAAACACTGTGAGGAATTTGCACTCAGTCAGCTCTGCGGTTTTTAACATTTTATTGTATACTTTTAACCTACACAATTCTGTCTCACTTCCTCTTCCTCTTTTTTTTT
>VZRS01014313.1:300811-356634 GCA_013398055.1 Ifrita kowaldi
TTTTTTTTTTTTTTTGTTTTTTGGGGGGTGTGTGTGTGGTGGGGGAGGGGAGTTATGTTTGGTTGGGTTTTTTTTCTTTTTACCCCATGTTGTTCTTTGTAAGCTTTTTCAGCAGGAACATCTTTGAAACTGCAGCTTCAGCAGATGTCCCAAGACAAAGATGGCACAATGAAATGATGAAGCAGGCCCTTCAAAAGGATGAATGTTGCTAAACAATTTGTTCACATACATCTTTGTCTGGCTGCTTAACTTGCTTTTAGAGTGGAAGACTGACCCAATTTTCTCTTCATTTGTATGCCTCTAGTGCACTGATTCATGCATCATAGAATTTAAATTATCTTCCCTCATACTGCGAGCTAAAATGTAGTCTTATCTGAAAATCTATTTCTTCTTAAAATACTCATTCATCACACATACCAATGTATTTCTAAAATGTATGTCTATAAAATGGATATAATGGACTCATGTCCTGTTATTTCAGATAAGTTAATTGAAGCACTGTTCTGGCACCAAAAGCTATGGTATAAAACCCGAAGTTTTGGAACCATGTCGCAAAACCCACAGAAAGATGAGGGGGTCTTCCTCAGGCAGATACCAGCCTTTCACAAGATCCTGAGAATCTCCTTGAGCTGTGAAAGACATCTGGGGCGAGTGCAGATAGAAAGACAGCTCAGATGTGGTACTGATGAGCTTCCCGACCAGAGCAGAACAGCGTGCAGAGGGAGAGAAGAAATGGCACCTGTATTCAATCTTGTAAAGGTGCAACCTTGGACTCAAGCTTTTTTTGGGCCACAGACTTCCGGAAGTTGGAGGGCTGCCTCAAAGGATTACTGTGACATCTTTTTCTTCTTTTCTTCACAAGGCATGCCCTTTAGTCTTGGACATGTGAAAGGTTATAGATAGATGGAAATTTCTTGGCATGTTTGGCCACTGTTTCCTAAACAAGGAAATTGAATCTATATGGTGTTCCATACACGTTACCTTGTGTTGTATTGCTAAGGATGAATGTATAGAAAACTAAAGATTATGTAAAATTAGGGTTAATATTTAAATTTTGAGGGGTCAGGTCCATCCAACTTTCAGACTTAAAGTTTACAGTGTTTCTAGCTGCTGAATTTGTCACAGATTATTTTGCAGCCTTTAATGTTGCAAAACCAGACAGTTATTTACTCAATGAAGTGTTTTCTAGTCTGGACTAAGCTTTCTCCATATGAACATTTTCACAGAGGACCAGATGAAAACATCCTTCTTTCTTATAAATAGGAGGTATGGCTGCCTGTTTGTTTTCTTGTTTATTTTTGACTAATTATTTCTTTGGTTTTGGAGAGAAAGAGGAGTTAGCCTTGTAGAAATCAAAGTTTTATACTTACAGTGACCTAAAACAACAGTGCAACAGTTAGGACATGGCAAACGTAGAGCAATATATAAATTCAGTATTTAAAGGGGGCTGATAAGAGTTTCAAGTAGAATCTGTAGTAACAGGACAAAGGGCAATGGCTTTAAACTGAAACAGGGTAGATTTAGGTCATGCATCAGGAAGAAATTTTTCATGATGAAACACTGGAACGGGTCACCCAGAGAGGTGGTGGCTGCCTGTAAACATTCAAGGTCAGATTGGATGAGTGTCTGAGTGACCTGATCTAGTTTAAGAAGTCCCTGCTCATTGCAGGAGCATTGGACTAGATGACCTCTAAAGGTCCTTTCCAATCAAAACTACTTTATGATTCTATGGAACAGACAATAATTTTGACATCAGTTTTGTTGTATCTTTCTTTTATCATTCTTATCTTTAGCTTGAGGAAATCCTGTATGTTAATACAGAAGTCTTAGACACAGAAAGAAGTAGTTTATTGTGTAAGGAGTTACATTTAACTCAATAGGATAGAACACTCAGATTAAAAATTGCTGGTTCCCTGCTTGTTCTTAATGTTACAAACCAGCAGAAATTGTCAAGGACAAAAAGTAATGAAAGGTCCAAGCTATCCCAAGTGTTGTAAGAGGGCTTACTTCAGATTTGATTTCAGGTTAATTTCAAAATTCAAGCTAGATTTTTCCTGAAATGAAGCAGGTTGAACCCTCAAACACCATTAATAGAAAAGAGGTCAAAGACAAACTTACATCTTCAGCTGAGTACTTGAGAAACACAAGATAAGAAGGCAATGAATAAAAACTTTAGAATGATCATATGAAACCAGATATATGGATGTAAACATATGGGTGAACCCTGTTTTACCTGGAAACCATAAAGGTTTTCCAGTGCTGATTCAGTGCATCAGTTCCCAATGATGTCACTCTGCTTGAGTTTCTCTCAGCATGTACTGTCCATAGAACTTTTGTTTTAATCTGTGTTATCAGCATTACAAGACTGTATTTTAGGGTTAAAAAGAAAGAAAAACCATACAAAAAGGAAAAAAAAAAGTTTTTGTGCTTGTCTTTTCTTCCAGAGGTGGAAAGACAATGAAAAATAAGGAAAATATTCTTTAAAGTTATGTCCTAAACACTGTTAATATCATACTTCACCTCAGTTAACTAAAGCAAAAAGTGTCAAATACATAAAAGGAAAGAATAGGGAGCTGCCAAAATGCTATTCTGCTGGACAAAGGAATAATTTCCTTAGAACTCCTTCTGTAATGAATCTCATAATGGATGAGAACTGTGAGACAGGAATTTACTGTCATTTTCTCCAGTCAAGCAGAGGAATAAGGTAAAACTGACTACTCTAATCAGTCCTGTCTCATTCAAATCATCTGCTCGTGTTTGGTTCAGAGCACAGAGCCTCTGCAAGAAAACACACAGGGAGAAGATGTCATTTTCAAAGAACAGCTCTCTGCTTGCACACCCTGCAGCAGATTAACTTCTTGCAGCTAAAAGGGCACTGGGGCTCTTCAGCTGCCTCTCCCAGCCCCAGAGCCGGCTGAGCTATTCCCTTACTATCAGCTTTGTCCTCTAAGAAAAGTTTTTACCCAGTCCTTGAGAATGGAAAACAATGGAAGAACAAAAAGTTTTATCTTTATTCTCTGCATGAACACCTGGCACAACTTAGTCTCTTGTATTCAATCTGCTGCTACTGGCATGAGAAATTTGAGCAGTGTATTTTTGTCATCTATATTTTTTCAAGATGCCATTATTGCTGAAGGCAATCAGCTTTAAGTAAAATGCCTTTAATGAGAGAAAGGAGTATATCAGAAGAAAAGAGAGGGGAAAATCCGTGTTTCAGGATAAGGACATCTCAGAATTAGATGTCAGGGAAAAGTGAAATCTAACTTCACACATCTCTGTAAAAAGCATTTACTTAGGCAGTCATTAGGATTTATTCCAAAGGATCTTTAACTCATCTTTCAGGAAGCAGCAGGGCTAAGCCCTGAAAGAAACCATATCAAAGAAACATGCTGTAATGCAAGGACAAATTATCTTATTTGAAAACGGGTATAGGATCTTCCTACCTGCTGGGCTTAATTTAAAAGTCTAGTGATGCATTATGGTAGGGAAAAAATAGAGGAAAGAAAGAAATGAGCTGTTTGGCTATATGTTTTTGTACTGCTTTATATTCATTTAATCAATAACTGAAATAGCAGAAAAAATGATGTTATGGAAGGTCATGTCTTCCCTACAATCCTGGAACTGTGCTTTTAAAATAATCCCTTAGACATGCTAATTGGGCTGTACGGAGAGACTTTGCCAGGTTTGCTTACAGGAACAATGTCACAATAACTGTTCACTGGTTGCTCTAGGTTAGAATGCTCTTCCTACTGAGAATTATTATTCCTTCATCGGCAACCAGCGTTGAGGTGAAATATTTTAGGACATATAAAATAGCACTAGATGTCTGTATTTTAGCAAATGAGCTGCAAAAAAAGGTACCTTTAGTTACCAACAAAAACAGTTGTCTTGAAACCCAGGGTCCTTGCCTTCAAGCATATTTTTAAAAAAATATAAGTTTTCCTTCAAGTCAAGGGCTGCCTTTGAACTCTGTTCAGGGACAACCAGCTGCAAATGGTACCTAACACAATGCCTTAATTATTGTCCTGTTGAAATGTGAATGCAGATCAATGGGCCAGGATAGAGATTTGTGTAATGCCTTCTCTTTAGGAGTTTCTCAGTTGTGTGCTTTCTGGAGTTGCAATTTGCCAAGTTGCAGTCACACTGATGTATTCATGAGCCATGCTTTACTAGCAGGCAGTGTCAACAGGAGCTGGTGGTGGAGGAAACAGGATGGGATGTGATGTAGTGAACCATAGCTAGACTAAGAGGACAAATCTGAACCAGGGCTTTCACTGAAAAATTCTGATTTTTCCAAGTGGAAATTTTTAAGAAGAACAGCCAACACTGGAAAGCATTGGGAATTTTCTCAGCCTCATGATAGAAATGATCAAAGCAAAGAAGTCCAGTGATTAACTAACTACCCAAGTGCCAGTGTATTCAGCCATGAGAGACCTCATTTCAAACTTCTGCTTAAAATGATTCAGATCAAAGTCTTCTTCATTCTAGCTGAATGCCCTATATTCCATATTATAAAGTAATTCTGTCTTTACCTAAGTGAATTTTTAATTATTCTATAAAGAGAGAAAATCAGACAAATTCAGTTTAAAGTATAAAATACTGAAGAGAGCCTACACCACAAACATCCCCAAATATAAGTCCTATTTTTTAAAGAAAGACTTCACTGCGGGTTTTCCAGCCTGTTTTAGCATTCTGGCAATCTAAGATCTTGTCCAAAGAAGAGGCAGTTTCACAAAATAAGGGCTTTGGTTTCATCCTAGAATGTGATTTTTTTTTACTTTGATGGATGGGAGGTGAGTTTGCAACCCTGCTCCAGTTTTATATGTCTTTTTTTTTTTTTTTNNNNTTTTTTTTTTAGATAATCCTGAAAATATTAAGTAAAACTGCACTCATTATTGGAAACCAATTATTTGCAACCTCAGGCATCTTTATAAATTACATTTTATTTTAATCTTGGGCTCCCTAACTTCCCTTCAATTCAAGTGCTAAATTGAAATAGTTCCCCCACTCCTGAATTATCCTCAGCCCCCAATATCTGTGCAGTTTGGAAAATATTTCCTGAAAAAGAAGGTTAGTAGTTGTCTGTTTAAGAAAATAAGTGGTTACCTCAAAATATTTTTTTCCTGCTTCTTCCTATTTTTGGTCTTCCCTTAAACCATTTCCTTTAATCAGAGTTAGTAACCAGTACGTGCAAACAGTAACCTATGTAATTATCAATAGGGAGTTCTAACTATGCATTTACTTGGGCATTCAAGCTACATGGCAGGTCTCAGCTGCTTATTGATTTTACTGCATTAAAATAGATGGTTTTGTTTAGCATTGAGAAAGTGAACAATTTTCCTGACACCAACCACTTGTTTAATAGTCTTGGAATAATCTATATTTCATTAAAATGATGACTTATAACACCCAAGCACTCTCCTGTCTTCTTAACTATTGATTTAAGGCAGTTTAACACTTCTGCACCATATAATAAATTGGTCTGGACTGGCAGCACTTTCTTATAAAGTAATTTTTAACTATATAAATGCTAAATTGGCATATTTTAGAGATGTCCCTCAGCTTAGTTTCTGGGAAAGGATCTTTCCCACCAAAACAGTCAGTACTTTTTTTTTTTTTAAAGCCTCATAAAACTTTTAGGTAAGTAGAAGTTACCACAATCAATATTCATAGCATGATTTATAGGAGAAAGAAGCTTTCCACTAAATCCTGACCGTAAACCCAGTACTGTAAAGTATTTAGTACAGTAATCCATCTCATAGATATTTTAAACTGGGCATTAATGGTGCTCAAAAGTCAAGTGACAGTGAATCAGCTGTATTAAGGAGTAGTTAGGAACTTTATTACTGGAAATGATTCAAACATACCTAAGCCCTTCACCCCTTTATTCTCCAATCAGTGACTTCTTATTTTCCCATATTTTTTCCTGATCGCTTTCTTAGCTGCTCATATCGCTAAAGCCTTGCTTTGACATGGTAGAGTAGATTCATCCTCCTTGAGCTCACTAGAAGGCAAACAGCAGAAAGAAGCAGGTTTCAAACTTAATCTGGTTTATGAGCTGCCAGCAGGTATTGTCATTCCATTCCAATTCACCTGAAGAAATCAAAACAGACACAGTTAAGAGACTGCAAAATTATTTTCACAGAAATCTTCAGTGAAAACTCAAAAGAATGCACAGGAAACTCCACTGGAGGAATTAGTTGCTCCCACACTTACAACAGGATGATAATACTCCAAATATGCTGCTCTCTTCCCTCAAGGACTCATGTCTTAATTCAGTAGCAGGATTTAGTCATATTAAAAGGGTAGCTACAAATCTTTTGCTCTTTCATAGGACAGCTACTATTGCAAAGGAGAAAAGTAATCACTGCAGAATAAGGCAGCATTTTGCAGACAGACACTTTTGCTACTTCTCAAGACATACAAACAGTTATTTCCTCCTTTTGCTCATCTAGAAAGAGAAACCAGGGGAAGAAAACAGCTCATTTTAAGTAGAAAAATATGATGACTAAAGTAGAGAAATGCTCAGGAAAAGCCAGATGTGGTTTGAAACTTTTTTCCTTCTAAATTGGACTTCAAAATGATGATAGCCCTTAGAGACAGTAGACAGATATTATTATTTTAGCTTTTCAGAGAACATCAGAGTACAGAGACTTGAAGTCAAGCAACAACTCTTTGAGAAATTTATAGACAGAAATTACTGCTGTGCTCAAATCACCCAAGATATATTTTCAACTTTCCTGGACAAACAATCACCCTCCTCTCTCCTGTGCAAGGGAGAAACATATCAGCAATTCTTACACATGATCTTACACTTACATTTGCAGTAGGTTTGATGCTATCCTACTGCACAAGATGCAATCAGATAAACAGTGTTGCTCATATAGTGGAGTTTGGAAAATTCTGGGAAGAATCAGCCCTGTGGCACGAGCCAAGGAAATGCAGAAAGAATACAGTCACAACCAGTGTGACTCATGAGATTCCCTTCAATACAGGTTTTTTACATACAACAGCTGATAAGAACAGAGCAGTGCGATGTCCTGCCCTTAAGGAGTACTCAAGATTCATAGATGCTTGTGATCAAAAGGAATGACAAAAGTCAGAAGGTCTGCAAAAGCTTACAAGGTTTTATTAGTAAATTACACACTTGGCATGGAAGTTGGTATAAGTTAGTCCCTGCTCTCCCAGTATAAGTACACGGCTGTGGGTTTTGGATAAAGGAGTAGGGTGGAAGGAAATAAAGAGGGGAAGAGAGACTGAAAGGAAGGATGGAAGAAAGAGAGATTACCAATCATGACTCCAGCATGCATCCAGCTGATGGGGCTGCACTGGGTACCTCTTATAGATGTTTTCCCCACCCTGGAGATGAGTTTCTTTCTTTCTATCAGTCATCACGTGCAGTCCATTCTTCTGGACTTTTCTGGAAATGAGTCGGAGGGTTTCGGGGATCTTGGGTGGTCTTGAGCCACCCCCATGCAGTCCATGCCCATTTCTCAGCCCCATTCCTGAACCTGCACTGTTCTGTGTCATCTCCAGGAAGCAGAACAAGGACATTGGTTCTGGAAGAGTGCTGCCCCACCTCCATATGGTCCCTGCTCCAGCCACATCCTATCCTTTCTCACAGCATGTTCTTACCAACAATCCTTGGCTGGCTCCACAGCTATCCAGCTATCAATGTTTTGGACATAAACATTATCTCCCTTCACTTCCAGGCTTCAACAGAAGGCCACAACAGGTCCAAGTTACTCAAGTGGGTTTTATGCAATTCATAGACATTACAATGATGACCCCTGTACTAAACTAATGTAATGAAGTTATTCAATATTACTTCTTCAACCAATCACAGCAAGAATTAACAAATTTAATCCATATGTTACCTACTTGCTATAAGAAAAGCATGTGAGGTATGTATTACTGAATTTAGATTACTAAATGAGGTACATATTAACAGGAAAATAACACTTTGTAGTATATGTACATATGAAACATAAGGGTAAAATATCAAAAAAAGCAGGCAAAGCATTCACCACCAATGTATGCAAAGTGTAGACATATAATGTGCTACATAATATTATCTAGTCATACATTATAGACCATACACATATATAGACTATATATGTTATAAAATTTCACTTCTTTCTTTTGGCCATTTGATGGTGACAGCTTTCTCTTGAGACTCTCAGACTCTTTCCTCATCATATTTGCTTGGTTGTTCTCATCTACCCTGTGTAATCTGCTTTGGTGTCCACTCATTCTGGACCTCACTGTCAGGCAAATCAGACACCTTCTGTCCCTCAGCAGGGCTCCTTTTCCATTGTATGGGGCCACATTTTATTTGGTGGAAACCTGAGGCGTAATGAACTAATGGGACAAAGTTTTGTCTGTGCCTTGGCTCTGGATAGGGAGAGGAGAGAAGAGATAAGAATAGTTTCCACCTCAAGGTCCTTGCATTTAGGTATCTGTGCGAGGATGTCGACACATAAGCAAGGAATCTCAATTTCTGTCACAACCAATGACAGCCAGGATTTGATTCAGTTCCCTAAACATCCATTTGGGATGGGTAGTTTGACTGAGGGTTTACAGGAGACTCACAGGACTCTGAAGCAGCATCTGTAGGGCAGGCAGGTTATCTCAGAGCAGTTCAGATGGCACCACAGGACTGTTTTTAGGTGACTGAATAGCACACCTAATTAGTGAAGCCTAGGGCACAATTCCAGCACTCCTAAAATAAACATCTACACTTTTATGAATAATTATTCAGAATCCAGTGACTTACTAGAGCTCCTTTGAGTAAAGTTGGAACTTGCACATCTGGTGCAGAAGTAGATACCTCCTCTTAGATGTCTTAATCTCTCACTGAATCTGCTTTTAAGATGAAACAGGACCTGAGAATATGAGGATTTTGTCAATGAAGCAGAGCCTACATGCATACTACCCAAAACCCTTTCTCCATGACCCAGTGCAGTGACCTGAATGAAAGCATATGTCAGCTCTGAATAATCTCCTCTGGGACCCAGTAGTAGGATAACCATAATAGTATATCACGCTCTGCCGGGGTTTGTATGTCAAGTTTCTCATTCAGAGCTTGCTCAGGTGCATCTCACATTACACTATACCTTTCTGATACACCCTGAATGCCTTTCAGTGGTGTGTTAAGTGATGTAGCTAACATCTGTCACATGTAATTTGTCCTCTCTTTTTAACTCCCCAAGGGAGGCATTATGCATGCAGTGTAGTGTTTTGTTTTAGTTAGGAATTCCTGCTTGCTGTTTACACATAAAAGATGCCGGGGCAGAGCGGCTGTGAGATGAAGGTCTCCTGCTGTGAATTCAGAGCTCTGAGTTTTTACCCTATTTTAAACCTTCACAAAAGGCTGACCTTCTGCTTAGCCATTTGTGAGTGAGTTCCCATGTACCCTAGTCAAAAGTGATTTACTACTCACAATGTTTTCTCTGTTTGCCTGACTGAGAACACCAATATGCCATTAATTAGCAGTTTGCTGAAAGGTAGTAAGACCTTCTGACTTCTTGATCCATCTGTGATAGTTGCTGTGCATAGAATGGGAAGGCAGGAGCCAAAGCTTGTGAAAAGAAGAGAGAACAGGAAAATTTATGATGACCTTAATTTTCTGTCACAGCTTGTTCCATGGTATCATACTGGGTTTGGAAACACCTCTGCAAAATTGACATTTTAAATAAAACCTTTGCTCATTTTTGGTTTTTTTTTTTTTTTTTAATTGTTTGTTTGTTTGTTTTGTTGTTTTGTTGGTTTTTTTCCTATTAGTATGTGTAATATTAAAACACATGGTCAATGCTAGAAGCAGAATTTCAAAAAACGGTAAATATGGTAAGTAAAACAGATCTAAAGGGAGAAAGCCAACTCTTCTGAGCTCACCAAGTCAACTTAGAGATTCTCATGCTTTCCAGGAACATCTGCATATTATGTGAAATTAATTTCTGACCCATTTCAAGCTGATTCTGCTACACATCTAAATTAACTGGAATTTAACAAAGTCCTGTGTAACCCTCAGGAAAGTGAAATCATGTTGTATCTTGTCCTGCCTGACAGAGCTTTTATAGAATCTTAGAATGGTTTGGGTTGGGAGGACCCTTAAAGATCATTGCATTCCAACTCACCTGCCATGGGCAGGGACACCTTCTACTGGACCAGGTTGTTCAGGGCCCCATCCATATGTTTATGATAATATATATGCAAAATCATACCTGAAAGGATGAGTTTCCAGTGTCTACCACTTGAAACTTTCTTGGAAGTTTCTCTTTTGTACCTACGCAAATTCTTTTTTCTCTGCATCCTGGTGAAATAATTTCCCACTAGTCTACTTTTGTAACCTCTTCTTTCTGCGTCAGAGGGTCGTTTGAGAGGGAAAGAGATAAAAGAGTTGATTGTTATCTTTTTGCATATGATTCATGGGAATTTATAATATAGTTTGTTGAAATGATAACTCTGTCCTTTAGAATGAGCTGACATTTAAAAAATAATAAAAGTTAAATTCTCCCACATCCACACCTACCTGTATTCCAGGAAAAAAACTCAATTTCTGGTTACGATTCATATCAAAATTAGACCCCATCAACCCAGAGCCATTTGCTTTCTCAGGAATTCATAACCAACTCTGCCACTGAGTGTAGGCAGCAGCATAGTTATGCAGGTCTGCTCCATCTCTTTATACCGAGCTTCTCCCTACCTTTTAACCTCCCTAAAATGGGAAGGGAGGAGAAAATACAGTCAAGGTCTTCTGCCTGCTTTTCTCAGCATAATGAATCCTCCCCCACATTCATTTAGCTCATCCCCACTATAAAAATGACTTTTTCAATCAAAGCATTGTACTCCTTCCAAAGACATTAAGCCAAATGACAGAACATGAGCTGGACTGACAAGGACAAGCCAGCTCAGTGCAAGGTAAGGGGAGTTTCTAAAGTGAATGATTGAAAACAAATGCATACTAGGACTTTGCCCAAGGACTCATAGAAAATTGTTCCTACAGAGAACCTGATGTAGGATCAGGATAGGAGAAAAATTAGATAGTGAACCAGAAAACTTGTTTGTTGATTTGCTTTTCTTGCACACTTGCCATGAGGGGTTCTACCCCTTATTTATGGGATTTGAACTTTCATGTACTCAAAGCCCAGAGAAATTTCAGAACCTGTAATCGAAAAGTGACGTCTAGTCTACAACAAAAAGAGGGAGTTTGGTATCTCAGAATGAGAGTCACAACAACAGTCATGGGGAATGGGTGGATTAATAAACAGAAGATCAAAACTGCCTTTAGGAGGAACATGTCTGATGCCTACACACTGCCAGAATTAGGAACTTATCTGAAGACCTGAGGTAAATGCCTACGCAGAAATTAGGGCTCACATACCAATACTGCTGGTTTTAACCAGGTGACATTCTCCCACGTCTTCTATTTGCTCTGTCCTAAATAAATGACAAACTGATTTTTTTGGCACCTCCCTCATATTAACAACCACCATAGCACATCTCTATAAATGCAACAAGGTTTAATTTTTGCTAAAAACCAGAAAATTCAATTTCCTTTTGCAATTATAATACATTTTATTATCAAGGGCCATATATTAAACTTTTTTTTTAATTCGTAATTTGTCATATTTTTCACATGCTTCCTCTCTTCTTTTCCCACAGAAATCAAGTTTCTGGATGTTTGTGTGTTCCTCTATTTCTCTATTTTTAAATATCACTTCAGAAAATGTTGCTTTCAACTCAATTTATCATAGGCCTGGAGTTCTCAAACAGACGTATTTCTAGAGTTTTCTTGAGAAAAACACCCAGAACAGCAACTAAAAGAAAACCCCCCACCCTCAGAAACAGCTTTACCTTCTTATAAAATAACATCAGTTGATCAAAAGATGCAGATCTATAGGAAGTGCAGAGTTGATTATATATAGGCAAATAAGCTTCCCTGTAAGCAGACTAAACCATGGGGCTTTAACCATGTTGTGATCTTCAAAGGTACTTGGTATCAGCAACGCATGAATGAAAATACCAAATATTGTCTCCTTCTCTGAATTGTTTCTTTTGAATCTCCATTGCCCTCATCAGAGATCTGCACGGACATTTGTCACTCTACAGACACAAGCTGCGACCCTGATTCTGTCCTTGCACTTCAGGACTGTCTCCTTTAAAGGAGACATTTTTTTTTCCTGAGCTACATAAAAGCAATCAGAGTAGACAATGCATGGGAAAAGGGTGACACTTTGTGGCTATACAAGAGAACTAAGGTCTCTTCATCCTTTTATGTACCATTAATTTTGTGTCCATCATCCTGATACCATTAAAATTTAAAGGTGACAAAAGCAGAATGAACTTTGACCACAATTATGCGTACTTATTTTTTAAAAACAGAAACAAACCTTCAAATCAAGAACATGAAAAAGGTTTTGAGGACATGCTTCTGAGAAGACAGCTAAGAAAGTCATCGTAAGAGTGACCACAAGTTTTCTTGAAAATCCATCATATTTTATTCAGGCACACTAGCAAAAGGCAGTTTAGGAGAAAGACTTTGGGGAAGATTTTGCCTCTCCCAAAACTGATTTAACTCCCTTCCTTGCTAGAGAAAGTTATTTTCTAAACAACTTCCTGTGAGCTCTGCCACTTTCACCCGATCTTTCATTTTATGAAAACTAATGGAAGGATCACTCTTTCTGCAGAAAGCTCAGTCTATAATCCATAATTGCTAAAAACCATCAATGCCTAAATCCAGATTTAACTATGAAAAAAGGAGAGAGAGAAATTATGTTGTTGACTTTAAAAACAATGAAAGTAGTGAAGGCTAAAGAAAAGTATCAGTCCTGCACTGAACAAATCCAATGTTGAAAGCCTGCACCTTGATTGCCCACTCTTCGCCATTTGTAGGAGTTAAAAAATGCCAATGGTATGAAAAAGAAGAGATGAGCTTTCCAGCTTCTTGCACCCTTTTCAACAGGTCAGTGCACTACATGCTGTCTCTATTCGCCAGGGTGCCCAGATATTTTCACTTTTGGTAGTAAACAGACCTACTCGTGAGTCCTACTCCACCTCATGTGGTAAGATCATCCTAGTATGATACAAGGCACACTCACTGGGTACTAAATGATGTGAACAATATTTCTGTGAAAGAGTAACTTTCCAGTTCCTTGTGCCACTGGTAGGGCCACTTGACTTGGATATGGTGTAGCTTTACTGGAAATCTCATTTGACTCAAGTAATAGAACTGCCTCTGCGTATTTACATACATATATTTATAGATATACATACCAAAAAAATAAATAGTGTTTGGTGTCAGTGACTCCAATAAAGAGACAGCACTCACACTAAATTGATTTTCATGGGTCTGTTTCTTCCAGGAATAGTTCTTCATACTTCTTTGCTTCACAACACCCATGAAATTAGTGGCATAGTAAGTCCATTCTACAGGGATAAAAATTTGAATGCAGAGTGATTTTAAATGCATTTTACAATTAACATCGCGGAAAGAAGCAGTAGCTGGGATTCCTACTTAAAGAGCTCTCTTTTAGCAGACTGTTAACTTTTGAGTAGAAATAAAAGAGCATTTGCATAATTATCAAGAGCTAGATAGGTCCTTGTAGCAGAGTTGGACACCAGGCAACAAAATTATGCAGAACACTAAATCGGGGGGAAGCAGTCACCCCCTTCCATATGTATACCCATGGAAGTGCTAGTATTGCTGAGAAAAGGGAGATTAGATGCTGTTCAATCCAGCTGCCTTAAGGCCCTGCCTTTACCCTGCTGAACCCATGGACTGGCTGATTTCCCAGTGCTCACTCTAGTCAAAGGAGGAGAGGAGGCCCAAGACAGGAGTCATTCAGAGATCCCAAGATTATGTCTGGTATTAATTTGGTGACTGTCTGTGCTGAAGTACAGGAACGTTTGATGTAGGTAGCTAAGTGCACGAATGGCTTCGGGCTCTGAGTCCCAGTTTCCCAGAGGGATTTAAAAGACGGTTTATTTCTCCTCTTTGCCCTGAAGCATGATTAGTTACACACCAGCCTCATTCCTGACACAGGCTTGTCCAATCCTGTTTAAGGACCTTCAGTGATGGAGGTCCTCACAGTTTCCAGGCAATCAATCCCAGTCCTAAATTGGAAATATTTTTGCCATGCTGCAATTCACACCAAAACTTTCAATGCCTGTATTTGGGTGTCCATAGTGCAGACATGTCTTCTGAACAATATATGTAAGAGCCCATTGCAGTCAGTGGAGCATCAGAAAATTTTAATTTCAGTAATTGAAGAAGCTGTTCAGTCTTCTTGCTTTCCAGGCTCATGTTTATTCTTGTCACAGTTCTCTTGGTTAACATTTAATAACTGCACACTACTAGGTCCAAAACCTGAAGTTCCATCATCCCTAAAACATTATGGCACCTGAAAGAGAGTGAATGAATTCACACCTTCTAGAGAGCTTTTGGGGTTTCTGCTAATCAGAATAAAGTTTTTATTTTCACCCTACAATCTTTTTGACTCATATTTGACCAATACTGTTCTCTCACTCCCAGACACCTTTTCTACAGATCTGCTACCATCACACCCCATCCTGTAATTGTGTAGTTGACTATTTTCTTCAATTTTAACAACTCACACTGTCTCTGCTCACCTAATCTCATCCAATCATTTCTTTTTGCAGTACTGTTTTACCAGTTTTCAAGTTTACCTTCTGTTCTATTAAATTCATTTAATGTATGTGTTTCCTCTCCGAGGTTCATACGATCAGCAAACTGAAAAAAATAAACTTTTTAAAATTTTTTGCACAGTTAGTGAATGTATTGACCAATTACATGGTAGCTTTCTGCAAGACTCCACAAATATATTCTTTCTCTTTTGAAATTGATAACTGCTTTACATGAATGGTTATCAGACTCTTGTGGTAGTGGTTCAATGTTTTCGTGTTTCCATTCCTTGTTAGAATCATCATGGGGCATGAAATAAACCTTTATAAAATTAATTGGTTTTTTGCAATGTATCTCTACCTTCTTTATTCAGAAAGTCTATAATGCTGTCTCGGAAGAAAGTTGCAGTGGTTTGATGTAATCATATAATCTGGTTTTGCCGGTTGCTACCGGTTTAGCCCTTCAGTTGTTAAGGTAGAGATAGTTACCAAAAATGTGAGATTATTCTAACTGGGAATTTATCAAGTGTTTGCAATTAATTTTCATTTCTGTTTTCCTTATTCAAAGTAGAAAACTCGGAAATCTTATCTTTTTATCACTACATTAGTATTTCCAGACATCTGCTAGTCATTGACCTTTTACAGGGAAACTTAAGAATGACAAGGACTTGAGTATCAGATCAAGATTTTCCATGATGTTTCACTTACTGCTCAAAGAACGATTTCTTGTTGCTCTTGATGCCTCTTACACATTGCACTCCATATTTTTTTTTGGTCTTTCTAACTTTCTGTCTATTTGTGCATTTTATTTTATATTTTTTTATATTTATGTTCATTTTTATTAATCTCAGTTTCTATTTCTTATTTCTTTTTGTATCTGAGTCAAAGCTTTAACCACTTTATTGCTTCATTAAAATACTGCCCTTCATGTGCAATGGAATTTTTTTGTTTATGTACCTGCTTCATCTTTTTTCAAAGAAATGTCATGACCCCTTCAGTCATCTCCCTTCAATTCACCTTTTTCTGGAATAATAGACGGAAGTTATCAAACACTATTAATGACAGAAAGTCTTGGTGCACAGGGCTGTGTCACTTACTGTTTTCCTTTCTACATTCTTTTTATTTTTTTTTCTTTCTGAATGATCCTCGGTCATTTCCTTTTCATAGTGCCGTCATAAGTAATTTCCTCAAAGCTCTGCTACAGTAAATAAATTGCAGATTTGTTTATGTATTAAAGCTTTCAGATCTTTTTGTTTATCTTCATACTTCTCATGTCAGTGCACAAATGCTCAGGATGCTCAGCACAACAAGTATTTTCTTCCTCTCTCTGATATTCTAAATCTGATGTAAATGAGTCTGTCCTCAGTTTCCATGAGGCAAACTGCACTCAAAGCAAAGTGCTCATGGTAAGTGACCACACAGGGGTAGAAGGTTCAAGTCTCCATCAGATCCCCACATATGTGCACCCTTGTACCCAATGCCATCGTTTGACTCTGGGCTTTTGGTGAGGGGGACTCACACTCTCCTGGATTTTCCACTCAGAATCCAGCAGTAGTTCTCTTCTACGTGGCAGTATTTGCTCAGAGTCATTCCCATTAATGGTTTTGACTCCAAGAGCACATTAAGACTAAACAACCTTCTGGTAGTATTTCACATTCAGGATCTTGGGATTTCAAGTTCTGGGAAAAAACGTCTTTCTGAAATCTAAAATATTTGAGCTGCCTCTTTGTGTTTCTTCTCAAAGACAGTTGTTCTGAATCTCTCATTTCTGAAAGAATGAAACTTTTTCTACTGTGTGACAAGGACACAATTTTAATCTACTGTCAGAATAAGCATATCCATTCTTGATCTCAAGGTTGCTGATAAGGATAAAGTGCATGTTATGCACCAAGAAAATTAGCATTCAGCTTCTTTTTTTGGGGATAGACTGGGTATATATGATTAGATCTTAAGTTCTTTGTATCGTTTGATCTACTCAATTTCCAGAATAGGGTAGCTAACTTTAACATCTTGTGTTACTGGGTGACTGACTAAAAGCAACGTCCCAAACATTTTAGAGCATCATCTTTCAGAAAGAAGTTATAGACTATGTGACTGCACCATTTCAAAGAAAAAAGTGAATACATCAACACATTGTGATCTATAAATTAGTTTAGTGGGATCTATTTCAAACAATGATATTTGCAAAATATACCATTATGTAAAGAAAAGAAGACAAAAAGTCCCAGATTTAAGGTATGGTGTGGCTGTCCAAATAAGTCCTGATTTGGATGGATTTGATTATTTGTACAATCTATCTTGTATTGTCAGATTATTACAAACTTTGCTGGCAAGATAAAAGATATTTTTTGATTACTGAAAAAAAAGAAGCTAAAAGTTTTCCTCATTTGTTTCTGCACAAGTGGATACTCGATGTTAACAAAGCAAGAATTCCTGTGTCACATTATGACACTATATTGTCACACTAGAATTATTCACACAATTAATACAGGTAAATACGGTGCTTAAATTATGTGGCTATGTCTCCATATTCTCCTTTGAGCAATCTTCTAAGCTAAACACTTTAATTTGGAATAAGTTTAGGCCAGTGGCTTTGACCACTTTAAAGATATGCTAACACTGGCACTAACAGTGACAAGCAATATAAGGAAATAAGTAGCAGATTCTTAGCTGCAACGTTGACCAACAAGAATTATGTTTCTAATAGCAGATTTACCTGCTTTTTATCAAAATTTCATTAACTACATACTGGTAAGATTTGTCTTTTATTAGCTTCAGGCTATGTTTCCATGGCAGCCTCACTGCTGGCCATTGCATTTCCCCTGCCAGCTGTACATTTTCACCTTTTTCCTTACAAGACTTTCTGTAAAGGTCTTATGGTTTTATGGCCCAGAAGAAAAAAATTAAAATAGTATCTTCCTGTAAGATTAATGTGCTGGCATTACTCAAAGAGCTCAACTAGAACAAGAAACAAGGGAAATGACTGGGACAATGAACCTGCAGCATGTTCCATAGGAAGAGGGCAAGGACTATGGCAGTCAGAAGTCAGAGCTGACACAGAAATAAAGGTTCAGAAAACTCAAGAAGTTCAGGTCAGTTGCTGAGATTTAAATGTCTCATGCCATTTGAGATGCTTGCATGCCCTGCCTAACCTCCAGAGATTATACTACATCCCCCGCGGGTCCTGCTGCTGACCGAGCGTGAACGTCTCCTGTACCCCAGGCTGCCTCAGACAGCACCAGATGCTCATGTGTCAGCAGCTGAGTCAGACCCCAGGTGTGCAGAGTGTGCTCTGCACTCCCTAAACTACTGTTGTCTTCTGCAAGTACCTTCCAGGCAACAGTGCTGCCTGCAGAGATGATCCTCTACAGCTGATATGCCCAGGTTCAAAAGTCCTTCCCATCCCAGTTTCTGTTGGGCAGGAGTGTTGATCTCCTTGAGAGTAGGAAGGATCTTCAGATGAATCTGGACAGACTGGAATAGGCTGAGCAGGGAAGGGGTGGAATCACCACCCCTGGAATTGTTTAAAAGCTGTGTGGTTGTGGCACCTGGGCACAGGGTTTAGTGGTGAACATGATGGTGTTCTGTTAATGGTTGGACTCGATCTTAAAGGTCTTTTCCAGCCTTAATGATTCTGTGATTCTAAAGAAGATCCTTGCACAAAAATAGCAGTGCATGATCCAAGTGACTACATACTCAGTTTAAAAGAATTTATAACACTGGCAGCAGAATGCTGCAATTTCAGCTGCACATACATAGCACTGTTTACCTGGTGTGCAGAACTCCATGCAACCAGTGCTAAACAGTCATTTTCCCCTGATGTTTTTGAAACCAAAAAAATCTAATTTCCCTCCTTTCAGTTATGTTATAATGAGCACAGTGACCACACTCAGACCAGGACATTTAGTTTTATGTTATAGGTGAATGCATCAATTTTCTAATAATAGTCTAAGCAGTGGTATTAAAAGAGATGACACCCATGTTCGTTAGATATTAGTAAGAAATTCTTTCCAGTGAGTGGGATGAGAGACAGGAACAGGTTGTCCAGAGAAGTTGTGGATGCCCCACACCTGGAATCATCCAAGGCCAGGTAGGATGGGGCTTTGAGCACCCTGGTCTAGTGAAAGGTGTCCTTGCTGGTGATGAGGGATTGGAAGCAGGCAAACTTTAAAGTCCTTCCAAGTAAAGCAACTCTATGATTCTATGATTCATGTTTGCAGTGCACTTAAAAGGAATTTAAAGAGAATCTCTGGGGAAAAAAAAACCTCACAAAATAAAACAAAGGAAGAAAGGATCATCAATTGCTAAACAGAACATATTCAGAGTGAAAATCATCAAAAGACTTAAATATAGAGCAGTGATATATCCTGGCTCTAGGAAATTTAGATTAGCTTGCATGTTATTGGAAAGAAATAAAGTGGATTTTGATGGATTTAGTCACTGCACCCAAATCATTATTAAATGTGTATAGCATTTCATCACTCTAATTCTCTCCACTTTGGAGTAGCTTGCACTGTGATCATGTTATATTTTGACTCCTTGTGCATAGTCTATTCTAATTTATTTCACCTCCTCAAGAGATCTCTCCCTTCGATGCAAAGGAAAGCATTCTAAGAACAAATCATGCAGAGTTTTTCCCAAGGTATAACCTTCCTCTACATGTCTGATCTGTTGTAAGTCTGTGGCCTGTTCCTTCATTTCAACTATCAAGCTAATTATAGTCCCATTGTACCTTACTGCATAACCCTGCAGGAGTCCTTCACACTCTGCCTGGCTTCTGACTTTTTCTGGCACTTTTTAATCCTCTGTCTGCTTAACTTGTGAGATCTGAGCCTTGATAGGAGGTCACTCCCTAGACAGGCAGACCTCTGAGGAGTGTTCAGGCGTCAGAAGAAACCTTTGCTGTCAGTTGTGAGCAACCTTGTACTTTTCTCCATCACTCAGAGTCTGATTCTGTGTGGCGCAAACCCCCTTCCTTCTCCTGAGCTCTGCAGTGGGATATACGGACTTCTCAGTGTCAGATCCCACACTTCAGACCTGTCAAACCTCAGGCACTAAGCACCCAGGGCATACTCCTGCCTTTTTTTCACAGTCCCTTACTGCTCTACCTGCAGCTCACACATTAACAACCTGCAGCAATCTGGCCTCTTTCCTGTCCCATATGCCCATATCTCTGCATCCAACTCACACAGCCAGGAAAAAAAATACGGGCCCTAAATAAGTCCGAACTTACTCTGAGGAATTAGACTCAATGGAAGCTTTCCAGCCATATGATGCTATAGTTCAGACACTGCCAGTATCCTGTGATAGACCACAGCTGTATCTCATTAATTAGGTATGGATTATGTTTTTGAGAGATTTACACTGGTTCTTTTGCTTTGCCCATGCAACTTCTTTCTGCTTCGTTTTTCATGTGGCACAGGCCTTACATGACCTGAAATAAAGACCACAGGATGTGGAATCATGGTGTCACCCAGCAAAGTGGCAGAGAAATAGGTGGCTCCACAATAAAGCAGAACAGAGTGAAGTAGGGATTGTGCCAGACAGAATGCGAGAGCAGAAGAACAAGTACAGCTTTAAATGCTGGAATAAAATAAGAAAGTGAAGTAGACATTGTCAATGTAGCAGGTCTGAACAGAAGAGCTGTGGAAAAGGACAGATCGCTGAGACATATAGGCTTATGATTTCCAGGATATTAAAATGAACTGTATCAGAAATAGATAATTCAACTAGATGAGTTAATTGACTGATTGAATTGGTTGAACTAGATAAATTGACTATATCTGAACCAGATAAAAGAAACTGAAAGATGTTCATCTTACTGGCTGTAAACATTAATTAAATTGATGCCCAGATGCCAAATTAAAAATAAAATGAAAAAAATGCTAGAGCCAATCACAGCAGGTCTAGAGACATCAGTGTAAACAGAGAACAACAAGAACAACAAAAATCAAAATTGCTGCATTGCTGAAATTCAGAAGATATACTGGATACATCAGATAGAGCAGATGGAAGGGAAGATATACAAGATACTGAAAACCAGACCCAGCCTTCATTTTGATTTTATCAAAGTCAAAAAATAATAGAGCTTAATGTGGCAGATAGAAGGTCATTAGATTTCTTTTTCCAAAAGCAATAGTCTAAGTAACAGTATGAGAAGAGACAAGACTTTGAAATGTGTAAGAGACAATGTGGTGGTGGCCATATGGGTGTAAAAACATTGCAGTTGATAATCAGAGAATCACAGAATGGTTTGGGTTGAAAGGAACCTTAAAGACCATCTACTTCCAACACCCCTGCCACAGGCAGGGACACCTCCCACTAGACCAGATTTCTCAGGGTCCCATCCATCCTGGTCCTGAATATTTTCAGGAAAACATCAGGGTTCACATGGAGAGGTACAAAAGAATATTTCTTGCAGATATGTTTCTCGGTTAAGTAGACAGTAAGTAGTGTTGCTCAAGGAAGTTATTTTGCAGGTTGTGGAGAAGAAAGAAGAAAACGTGTGCCAGTCTCTTGGCCAATGGTGAAGGGGAAGTCAGTGTGTTCCCTTGGTCTGTCAGACTTCCATCTTGAAGAGGGAGGCAAAGCAGTGTTCTTTATTAAAAATGCCAAATATGGAAGCCTACTTTTAATTATCACCCACATGGAAAGTCATACAGCAATCCTAACTACTAGAAAGCAGAAATAAAGATTTTTAAAATTTATTTTGCACTAGTACTAGTAGCACTGAGATAGCTATTCCTGTTTGAGAGCTGTTATATGGCTGTTCATGCACACATTTGTTGGTGTATGTTTTGCAACTAATAACTTTACAACTTATTTATCAGCTCTGGATGATTTTGAGGTGGGATTTTGTTAACTCATATTTTCTCACATTTCTTGTGATATTGTGTACATGAAAGGGAGATTTATGGATAGGAATAAAACGTCAAGTATCTGTGAAAGTCAATATTCACATATTTCATAAAGAAGTGGGAGATACTCGAGAAATATTTTCATACATATATTGTGTTTAAGTACTTTAACTACAGGGAATCAAAGTTGTCTGAAGCGGGGGTGTTAATTTATACAATTCTTGATTAGCTCTATTCACTATGACCTCTTGCTTGCATCCTTCAGCAGTTAGCAGGCCATTTTTAAATTCAGAGAAACACAGTCATCTCAGCCTTTGCAGTTTCATCATTAGCATAACATTATTTAATACAGCATTGCTGTTTCCTGCTAGCAGTGTTTCTCCTGCGAAGGAGGCAGTAATTATAAAATAATTATGTCTGTGGTTTAAGTTGTTTAGTTAGATGCATAGAGCATTTCGAGAGAATAATTTGTCACAGGAGGCTTAAAGACTTGTTTACATCCCTGCTTTGCAGATACCAACTTTCTGTACAGTGAGCACACAATCAGGTCTGGCTTTTAATCAGGGTTCAAGTTCATCAAATGTCTTGCCACTCTCTTTGTGTAAGATATCCATAATCTGCCCAGGTTATCCCACCTTGTTGTACAGACACTCTGATGTTTCATTTCTTTCTGCCACGTGGAATCACCATTGGGTCACAAGTTATGTATCTGGCTTTCATAAATTCATAGGATAACCTGAGTTGAAAAGGACACACCAAGATAGTTGAGTCCAACTTCTCGCCCTGCACAAGACAACTCCAAAAATCCCACCATGTCCCCCGAAAGCATCCAAGCTCTTCTTGAACTCTGGTAGGTCTGGGGCCATGACCAATTCCCTGTTTTGCTACCGATAGGATTTGGACGACTTCCTTTCCTACTCATCACTATGCCTTAGCTGTCTGCATGAAAAATAGCATGTCCTTTATGTGATGTGAAATGGGCTTTAAACACATAAAATCCTAAGCCAGCACATTTCCAGGACACTGGTTGTCCAGAGTTCAGCCACGTGCCAACCAGCTTTCTTCTCTTCTGATTCCCATTAAAATGTGCATCACAGAGCGTGTTTAATTACCTACATGATACCATAGCAAAGTCTTAAAAAATGTCTGGACCCCCACACCATTGTTCAAATGAGCTTCCACCAACCAATTTTTGTTTGCCCACACATGTTTCAATCCCAACAGATGGGAATCTGTTGTGGTGAGCCATGGCCAGAGCCATGGTTAACTGGACCAAGCAGACCAAAAGGTCCAGTGGTGCCTCCACAGCACAAGGGCTCGAAGGCACAGCGAGCACCCAAAAGGCTGTGTGAAGCATGCTGACCATGGGCTGCTGCCCCCCCTCCCCATTATAGTTCATATTCAGTTATTCCTCCACAAAGTTCTATGTTCATCAGTAGGTAATTGGCTCATGTACTCCTCTACCCCCCACTCCTTCTCCCATTTGCCCTAATCCCTTCTCACCCCTCTGCAAGACCCCATAGGTGGTATTTTATTAGTTATTATATGTTCTCCCCGCCTATTATGTAGGGGTATAAAACCCCATGCCTGCTTAATTTTGTCGGCTCTCCTCGTGGCTTCTCCCCATGAATAAACCTTTCCCTGTCCCACCGGGAAGTCCCTCTACTTTTTTCCCCTCCTCCTTCGTGCACTTTGCCATCGGTGGGCAAGGCAAACCCGAGCTGGTGCTTCGCCTGCCCTCCAGCACCACGGTCGGGCTCCGTCCCCCCCACCTGGGGCAGGTAGAACATTGCCCGGTGCTGAGACAGCGTGCTGGCCAGCACAGCACCGCGGCAGGAATCGGCAAAGAAGTGATCATTGTCATAACTGGCACTGCACAGCACATGGCCAGCCTCAACTCAAACCTTGTGATTCTTGATAATGAAGAGTCAGCTATGGAAAAAATGTGTAAGAAAAAAAATAAAAGCAAATAGCGGAAAATCAAATACTGTATGGTTGTGTGGGAGGGAGTTGATATGCTATGTAAGCAATCCACAGTCATCAAAAAACACTGGACTAGTCAGACCCAAAAATATGGCCAGTAACGAAGTGATATCTCTATACATAGGACTCTCAATGTAGAAGCTCCTTCTCTGAAATTTGGAAAAGAAAAAATTACAATAGAATTTATGTCCAACAGGAAAATAATTGTAGAAATCTTACATTTTTAAAAGTGAGTGGATTTTTTTAGCAGAAAATGTCAAATGGGACTCTTCAGTTTTCATCCCATCAAGGCATTTTTATAGAAAACTTTTCTTTCACTAGCTTAGTATGTACCAGGTACCTAAATAAAGAAAAAAGTAAAATCACCCCTATGTGACTCATCCAAGTTTATATGGAAAACAAACAGCAACCAAGGCTAGAAATAAAAAAAATAAAAAAAACCAACAAAAATGTTCCCTGGTCTCTTGACTAACAGTGCAACTACTGGTCTCATCTTTTCACCTTGGAAATATGATTTAGATGAGAAAGAATCTTTCACTTGCTTGCTATAGGATGAAATATGATTTCCCAGTGTTATGGCCATTCCAATTGAATTTGCTAATTTTTTCACACACACACACGCACACAAACAAAGCCTCAGAAATTAGACAGAAATAGAATATAGTATTTAAGTTTATAAAGAATATTATCTTATAAATAAAAAAAATCACTCACTACCAAGGAAAAATTAAACTCATGGGAGCAAATACTTAAAAAGGAAAGTTCTGTGGCAGGTAAAAGAGAGAAGAAGCTGTTTCTTTAGTCCAAACCTCAGACTAACTGTCTGTCTGTCTTTCACTCTCAGTTCCCAAGCTGGCTTTTAAAATCTCTGGCAGAGCACCAACAGTGCAGTGGTAACCTAAACTATTGAGTCACTTCAATCCAATTAGACCTGATTTATTCCTTTTTAAAGGGTCAACTACGACAATCACATCTTTGGAGGCTGATGGATACTGACTCTGATGCAGTATTTGACCCATTTTTATTGTATTAGAGTGTCTCACAGAAAAATCAGGACTAGTCCTATCAGAATTTGCCTAAAGAGATGGAAATATAGCTGATATATTTTTTTTTCAGATTTTTTGGTATATTCTTTGCAGAGAGAAGTAATTTTATATACCTTAGTTAAATGTACCTAGTTCATTAGTTAAATGTACCTGTGTCTTTTTTACTTTATTCTCACTTGATGTCCATCTAAGATTTCCAATATTGCCAATTTTTGTTTCTTATTTACTTCATTGGGCTCTAGATTCCACTGAAAGTGTGTTTTGCCTTTCAGCATTTATCAGTATCTTCATGACAGCCAATGAATAACAATTTTTAAGCTTTTCACCAGGCTGTTTCCATGCCACCTTAGACTTGGCATCTCTCAAAGGATCCTGTCTTCAGAAGGATACATGGGGAAAAAAAGTTCAGACTGTATATAAGGAGAAAGCTTTTCATCATGGACCATCAAATATCAGAACAGATTGTTCTGTCAAGCCAGGCTGTTGGCCACCCTTGGAGATTTTCTAGACTAGAATGGACAAATTTCTGAAAACTTGGCTTGGCCTCACATCTGACCATGCTTTAATCAAGAGGCGGACTAGAGGTTTTCCTCAGATCTCTTCCAAGCTGAAACTTCCTGTGATCCTGCAAATGAGGGTCAGTAAGACCAGGGGACTAACCTCAGAGTTCTTTTTATTGACTCTGCCTATGTTCCATGAGGACAAAGTATTCCCTTCGTCTAAACTTATTGATTATTTTGAGGTAAACTCAGTGGGAAATCTCTACATTTTTTTTCTGTTGGAGGGTGATGCACACAACAATTTGCTAGTAACTGTGCAGGAGTGTGTTTTTCCACTGTCTATGTCAAGATAAAAGTCATATTGGAAAAATCTAGGATGAAGAAAGACATCAAGACAGACAGTGATGAAAGAGGTGAAGTTTTATTGAAGTGCTGCCTGGAACAAAGAGGTCTAAGATGAATTCTTTTCTCGCAAGTGCGATGCCAGTGCAGAAGCTTTTAAATGTCCCTACATTGCATAAAGCCACCTGTAAAGCAGAAACAAGGCATCATTTCTTTCAGCTTAACACAACGAGACTCTTCACACAGGCTGTCTTCCTCCACTTGTTTGCAGAGTGTGTAGCACATTAAATTCTGCCCCAGTCCTGTCTAAGCACTTGAGATACTGCTGTAATACTCAGAGTCAGGAACTGGGGAAATTTGTGTTTGGCTCAAGTTAACAGAAAAAACAGAGTTTTAATATGACCCACCAGTCTTTTCTCGAAATATTACAGCATTTCTGATGTGGAAGAGTTTAGAAAAGTTAAAATACCAGTACCAGTTTTCTGGCTGTTAATTGTATTTAGGTGCTACTGTTGTGAGTGCTACTGAAATAGAGATAGAAGGGTAAATAGCAAGGTAGAAGAGAAGACGGCCTACATGATCCTATTCCTATCATCTAGAAGTAATGATTACTGCCCTCAAAATATTTTTTAAAATTCAACAGTCATTCTTTTTGCTCAATAAATGCATATTAATCTCAGATTAAATAACACAATAATTGAGTTGGGATATGCCAGAATTGGACAAAAAAATTGGTGAGTATTTCAGTATTTGCCATTACTATCTCTGTAGTTTTTCACAGTGAATAGATTAATAGCACTGATCTTCTCCTTTGGGGCTTGGAAATGGAAATGGGTCATAGGGCTCTGTGACCTGGAGGAGACATTAATTATCATTAGAATCTAAGAATTGCACTGACAGGAAAAGGGATGCAGTAATGTAATTCCAGAACCAGCACCTTTCTTAGATCTTTTTAGACACCTTCAACAAATTTTCTCTTTGCTCTGAATCTCTCACTGCATCCTTTTAGCACTTCACTTCGTATCAACCATCAGAACATAGGTGACACATCTTGCTTTTCTCCCTTGCTTTCCTCTGGATGACCCTGCTTTTCTTTTTCTTCATGAACTAAGACTTCTATGAATTCCTACCGTGTTTTACTGAAAGGATGATCTTTAGCAGGCATTTGGCTGTAAGTGGAAACCTTTCACTTATCTCTAATGGTCTCACTACAAAACATTATTTTTCCTTTCTTGAAGTGCATAGTGGAGAAGATTAGTCAGTGCCCATTTGTATCCTCCTGAAAAGAAGTTTTCTTCCCACCTTTTCTAATCACTGCATTGGTAACTGAGGATGTTTAATACTGCATAATTGTACTGCATAACTATGACACAGGCCCTAACCAGACTCTAGATGATGCTTTGGAAGTCTAAAACTTTTGTTGCATCAGGTCCTTCAAGAATAAACTTCTCAAATGGATACTGGTGTTCCACTAGGCGTTATTTTGTATCATAAGCATGACCAAGTTCAACAGGGACAAGAGCAAAGTCCTGAACCTGGGTTGGAGCAATCCTTATACCAATACAGACTGAAGAAGGAATGGAAAGAGAGCAGGATTTGGGCATACTGGGGAATGAAAAATTGGACATGATCTATCAATCTGCACTCAGAGCCCAGATAAACAACCATGTCCTGGGCTGATCTAACAGTGGGAACAGCAGGTAAGGGAGGGGATCCTGCCCTTCTGCTCTGGTGAGATCCCATCTGCAGTGCTGCATCCAGTGGTTTTTTCCCAGCACAGGAAGGACACGGAACTGCTGCAGTGGGCCCAGAGAATGATCACAAAAATTATCAGAAGGCTGAAACACCTCCTCTGTGAAAACAGGCTGAGAGAGTTGGGGCTGTTCTTCCTGAACAAGAGAAGGCTTCTGGAAGACCTAACAGCAGCTTTTCAATTTATAGAAAGGATTTATAGCAAAGAAAGAGAAAGATTCTTTTACCAAGGTCTGTAATGATAGAATGAGGGGTAATGGGTTTAAACTGATAGAGGATAGGTTTAGATTGAACGTAAGCAAGACATTTTTCACAGGAGAGGCTGCCTGGAGAAATGGTGAACGCCTCACCATTGGTGGTGTCCATGATCAAGCTGGATGGGTCTTTGATCAGTCTGATCTAGTGGGAGTTGTACCGGCCCATGGCAAGAGAGTTGGAACAGATGATCTTTAGTGGCTGCTTTCAACCCAAAGCATTCTATGATTCTATGGTTTTCTGCATTTGCAACCTCCACCACAAAATACTTCACTGTTCACTGAATTATGTTGATACTTTGCCTATAACCACACTAAAATGGTATTGATGAAGTTACTAAAACATTATTTCTTGTTTGTGGGTTTTTTGCAGTGTTTAATGAACCATGTTAAACCTTCCAGAAATTCAGATTATTTAACAGATGTGCATGAGTTGAAAAGGTAAACTCCACATTTAGTTGGGGTCCTGCATATCAGCACTGTTTATTGTGAACCCTGTAGGACAAAATTTTCGGTTTATGCATAGATTATTAGAATACTACTTATTGCTACCTCAGGTAGATAAATCCAAAATGTTTCACATAAAAAAACACTCTGTAACTCTTCCTCTGCATTTGCATTCTTTGGATTAACAAGTACTGCTGATCTGTATAGAAACAGAACACTTCAGAGTCCACTTTAATGATTTGCATATGCAATACCACACTAAAATCAAATACATAATTTTTGCACTCAGAAGTAATCTAATACCTTCCTTCTCTGACCTATATTCCACGTGTGTTGTTTAGTGTATGCAGCCACGGAGCCAAAGCCTGTGGTTAGTACTTAATTAATATGCTTCTGTTATGCACTCATTAGCACTTCAGTTAAAATCTCCAGATGCTGGAGATAAATAGATCCATGAAACCAATTGCAATACATGTTCCAACCAGCAAAATAGTGGCATACTTCTCTGTGTAGTATAATACACAGTTAAAAGCTCTCAACTTTCAATACTAGAAAAACAGCTTCCATTGTTTTAAAGTTGTGTTATGTATAATGATGGATGGGAAGAGGAAGAGAGAAGAGAAGGGAAGAAGAAAAGGAGTGAAGTCTTCAGTTTCTTAAAAGTCTGTGGACTTTCTTTTTCTTATGTTTGTTATAGGACAAAATGTCTTAAACCACTAAGTTCCAATTCAATATTTTCCATTAAGATTGCAGTTATATAGCAAAATACAGCTAACCTTTGAGTTATGCAAAAGAGTACTGCCTTTTTAATTATTTGCCTTTTTAAATGTTTATTTTTAAATTTTTTTTACAAGACTTTCATGTAATTTTCAATGAGACTGTTTCATGAGTCTGGGACATTTTATGTGCCTAAGAGTCTAAACTAATTCCTTAATACAGTTGATTTCTGTTGTTATTACTGGAAAAGTATCGAGAAGCTTCAGAAATGGGCTAAGCTTCCTTGTTCTAGGTATTGCACAAACACAGGCAAGAAGGTGGTGTTTGCAAGAGTATTTCACAGAGTAAAATGTAAGAGCTACAGGTAAAGGTGTAGAGATTCAGACTCTTAAGCAAGAATATGCCAGTGATTTCAACACAATAATTGTCCATGTCCTCTCTGAGCTTCATGAATCCTAGAATGGTTTAGATCAGAAGGGATCTTAAAGATCAACTAGTTCCACGCTATGGACAGGGACACCTGCTAGAGCTGGTTAATCAAAGCCCCATCCCACCTGGCCTTCAACACATCCAGAGATGAGGCAGCCACAGCTTCTCTGGGCAGCCTCAGCCAGTGCTTCACCAACCTCACAGTAAAAAACTTCTTCCTAATATCTAATTTGAACCTACAGGCTATCAGTTTAAAACCATTCCCCTTTGTCCTATCACTCCATGTCCTTGTCAAAAGTCTCTCTCCAGCTCTCTTGTAACCCCTCTAGGTACTGGAAGGTCTCACCAGAGTGGAGCAGAGGGGCAGAACCCCCTCCCTTGCCCTGCTGTCCACACTGCTCTGGATGCAGCCCGTGATGGAGTTGCTTTTCTGGGCTGCAAGTGCACCCTGCTGGGTGATGTCCAGCCTCCCATCCACCAGGATCTCCAAGTCCTTCCTGGCAGGGTTGTTCTCCACCCAGTCTTTGCCCAGCCTGTACATGTGCCTGGGATTGCCCAAGCCCCAGTGCAGGACCTTGCCCTTGGCCTTGTTGAACTCCATAAGTTTTGCACAATCTCACCTCTCCAGCCTGTTCAGGTCCCTCTGGATACCATCCCTTCCTTTCAGCATATGACTGCACCACACTGCTTGGTGTCACCAGCAAACTCGCTGAGAGTGCACTCAGTCCCACTGTCCACATCTCCAACAAATGTTTAGCAGTGCCAGTCCCAATGCCAAACCCTGAGAAACACCACTCATTTTTTTGTCCTTTGTCATATTCCTCGGACAATACAGATGTGGTAGATACCCTAAGTGTCTCAAGCAGAACCAGCCACTTTTATTTAGAAAAGTAAATTGAGTCTTCAGAGATCCATTCACTATTTTAAATTTCTGCTCTTTGTCATATGAGACCACAGAACTGATGGACACTACTGAAATAAACTGAGTGAAATCTCCCTTGATGTGGGATTAATGAAAACTGGCTTCTTCTCAGGGAGTTATGGCACCTTTTTTCTCAAAGCTTGTCATGATATCTGCAAGAAGATATGATCCTTTTATAAAAAATTTTTTCAAGTAGAAACTGCTCAGTTTGAATCATGCAACAATCTTTTAAAAGTCAGTGTTCTCCACTTCCTTATCATGAACTCTGTCAAGGAACAGAAGGATGACTTTTCAAATCGAAGGATATCCTGTGAGTCTCTCGACCAAGATATTAGTTTTTTAGATGTTCCTAAGGCAAGATTTAGTAGGAAGAATGCTGAGCATTTAAGCTCTGAGATGGAATCATCTAGTCCTAGTGCCTTTAGACTGAACTCAAAGAAGTGGACCTACCTGTTCCCTCTGATGCAAAGAAAAACAGGATGGCAAGATGGAGTGATAGTTTTACTTGTGCAAAAGGAAGAAACTAGTCTTTGAAGGCATAAATTTGAGAAGGTCTGCAGAGCTGAGCAGACATTTGGCCAACCCTGAAAAGCACCACAACACCAAGACTGAACTCTGCAGATTGCTGTAATTTGCAGATTGCAGGTCACTTTGAATATGCAGTTTTAAAGCAACAGAGACAGAAGAGAGCTAAGTCTCAGTTTGAGTGGAAGTTTCAAGGACAACTGAAGGAGAGGGATGTGTGACAGTAAAGATTTTTCCATATATATTAAAAATAAAATGAAGTGTCAGAGAAATATCAGGATTTCTGGTAGCTTCTCTAAAGCTATGGCTTTGATCTGTGTAAGGCTGATCCCTCTCTAACTCTTTTGCTTTTTCTCCAACTCTACATTCTTTCTCAATTAGAATAATTCAGCAGGCTTGCTATTGGACAGTTCCTCCCAGAGAAGTTTTTTTTGCATTTACTCCATGATATCAGGTGACTGAGCAAAATGCTTAGGGGAATTGATTACCATTTGTTAACTCTATGGGCTGTTTTTTCCCTTGGTCATTCATTCTTACAACTGATAGGCAGACAGACATATTGTTTATTTTTAATCCATATATGTATTTTAGCAATGTCTTGTACACTGTCATTGTCTCTACAAGTTACACTTACTAGGCATGTCAGGTCTCATATAGGCAGATAAATACATATCTAGCATCCTTCAGTTTTCTTTGGTATCCATGCATAATTTGCAATGGGAAAATATACAGATAGAAAGTGACTTAAAAATGGGGAAAAAAGAATTTCTAGGTTTAGCCAGACAGCAACTTTAAAAATTCCCTTTTCACCGTAGTTTTTCATTTTAAAAAGTCATGGCTCATTTGGGGCTTCTGTAATTCCCATATAACACTAGCTTAACTCTAGCTCAAGGCTTCTTTTCAACCTCTTTTCAGACCTCTTTTCTCTGACCAGCGTTCTCAAACTGTATTTTCTATCCCAAAGGTTGAATTATGCTTTGGGATGGGTCCAGCAAGCCAAAGCTCCTCCAGAATGTTATCAATAATTGACCTGCAGCTCCTACTCCTTTGTCTGATAGCACAAACCTACTGGAAATGGCTGCAGCAATGTACAGCCAAGAAATCAAACGTTCTTGCTGGTGATGTGAAAAGTGTCGACCCAGGGCTGCAGGAACCTTCGTGCTGTAATTTCTGTGTGACAATGACATTATAGCCTACTTCTCATTGGGATAAAAAATGAATACTACTAATAACTTCTGCCACAGATAACCTGTAGTAAGATGAAGATATATAAATATATATATATATGTATATTTATGTGGTGTATGTATCACAGAAACATAAAGTCATAAAATCACAGAATGGTTTGGGTTGGAAAGGGACCTTCATGATCAAGTAGTTCCAGTCCCTTGCCATGTATGGGGACACCTTTCAATAGACCAGGTTGCTCAGAGCTCCATCCAACCTGGCCTTGAATGCTTCCCGGGATGAAGCCTCCACAGCTTCTTTGGGCAACCTGTGCCAGTGCCTCACCACCCTCTGAGTAAAAAATTTCTTCCTATTATCTGATATAAACCTACTCTCTGACAGTTTGAAGCCATTGCCCCTTGTCCTGTCATTACATCGTTCCGTAAAAAGTCCATCTCCTTCTTTCTTGTAGGTTCCCTTCAGGTACTGGAAGGCTGCAATAAGGTCACCCCAAAGCCTTCTCTTTTCCAGGCTGAAAAATCCCAATTTTCTCAGCCTTTCCTCATAGGAGAGGTTCTCTATCCCTCTGATCATCCTGGTGGCCTTCTGGACTCACTCCAACAGGTCAATGTACTTCTTGTTCTGGAGTCCCCAGGGCTGGATGTAGCACATTCCTGGCTCATGGAATAGAGGTGCAGAATGTGTGTGTGTGTCTGTACTTATATATGTGTATATGTTAATAATATAATAATATGTTAATTATAAAATAATGAAGAGATTTTGTCCTCATTTCCCTCTCGATGAGACAATTTGACTCAGAAGGGATGTCACTACTGAAAAAGTATCTTGAAATCAGACATTTAAAATAAGTTTGTTCTCTTGGGATGGGAATCAACACCTCTGTGGTTGGGATACTTTGGTAAAGCTCTAATCTCCACAGCAAGACAGGAGCTCTGGGTATTTGGGACTGCTCATTAAAACAAAATAGCTTTTTAAAAACCTGTTTTTCAAAATAAATTTCCCCTTAACTCCCTGATGCCAGCAGATTTCTCCCTTGTGATAAGCCCACTAGCAGCTCAAAAAGAATAAATAAATAAACATGAAAATGCCTGGCTGCTAATGAGAGCCCCAGAAGCAGGACTGGAGCTTGATACATCACCTCTGCTGCTTGCTTTCTGTGGGAAGGTTCCAGCCCCTGCATGACGTCAGCCTGAACGTCTGTCTCCAATACCTGAATTTTCATAAATTTTGCAATCAGCTCTGGAGTCCCAAAGGGGCTGTAAGGACTTAAAATCAAGCATCCAGGAGAGCTGCAGTTGTGCAGTGTGTAGTATCTTGCCTCATCACTGCGTGCTGGAGCATTCAGCTGCTGCTGCTCTCTCCAGATTGATGGCACAGCCCTGTGACGATTCTTCAGGGTGCACTTGTGTTAATTGAGATAAATATTCTTCTGTAAGATGCAGCTGGTGCTCAAGGAGTCCTGGAAGATACATTATCTGATTTGAGGAGGCTGGTTTCTGATGATTTATTTTCATATTACTCAGTACCGAGGGTGAATTTTTGGGTTCTGTGTCAGTATCTATAATTTTGGCAGCAACCTGGTGCTCCTTGTCTCAGCAAAATTGTTTTCTTACCCGTGTGCCTGTGTTGTACTCAGAACCACAGCTCTGTGGGTTAAACTCTTTTTCTTTCTGAGCTCTTTGCATGGAGGAACAAGCTCAGATGGAGAGTTGTGCTTAGGGAAAGCTTCATCAAATATAACTGTTCCTTCCTCGAAAATGGAAAACTTTATGCACGACCTGATCCTTATTCAAGTTAAGAGACATATCAGCAGAAGTGCCCTGTGCTCTTACTTCTGCAAGTGGCAACACTTCAGCTCATGGCAAATAACTAAAGGAATTTCAGGGTTCCCTATCCATTGCCCACCTGTCTCCTGCCTTCTAGGCTCCAAATCCTCTATTTCTAAGCTTCCTGAAAAAACATGAATGTGGATCATATTCCTTTGGAAAGAGGAATCTGGTTCAGTCCTCAGGCATCAGTCTCTCCCTGCTTCTTCTTTTAACCAGTACTAAACCTTTACATTGTGCTTTCTTCCATGAATCAACTTTCAACTGTCTGTTGAAAATCTAGGTCATGAGAATAACCATCATCTGAAATTCATAAATAATTGGGAGAAAAAATCCAGTCAGAATAGCAGGAGAAGCAAGCAGATTTTGTTTCTTCTGGTCTGATTTGACATAGAAAACACTACAAGTAAGGAAAAAACCAATTTTCCCAAGTACTGAGAAACACATTCTGTTATTTCTAGAAATTATGCTAAAACTTCCCCTTGTTCTTCCTTCCTCCATGAGAAACAGAAACCTCAAAAAAAACATAGAAAAAGCCAGTACTTCAACTAATGAGCAGCTGAAGATTGAAAAACTCTTTTCCAACAGTGCTGGAGCCTGTGTAAACAGTGGCTATATCAAAGGTTAAGTGTCTTCCCAAATGTGAAGTAAGCCACACAATGGTCTGTGGGATGAGTAAGAGCCCACCTGATCCTTTTCATGACTGTAATTGAGAAGCTGTTTCCCCATTTGAGTGTTTTATTTTAAATTATGCAAAGTTGCCACTTAGCAATACATAAGCAAGGGAAATTCAGCAGATGGTGTCACACCAAGTAGGACCATCTTATTTGAAACTACTTTAGCAAAAATTGCATTTGGTAGATGCAGACACATTTTGGGGCATGGCTGTTTTAGTTGTTGTTACTGCTTTCTTAAGGTTTTCTGTAGATTGAATTACTTATTTAACATTCACACAATTTCCACAGTAGTCTAACTGTGCTGCTACAGTGCAAGTTTTCTTGTTCAGACCATGTATATAGCCCGTTCAAAGGATAGAGGGATCTAGGGGATCATGTAAGAGCTTTATTTCAATTAGATAAAATTTTCAATCAGAAAATTTATTTCGCTGTATTTCATAATGTTTAATTTTGCATGATGAAAAACTGAACATAAGAGTTGTTCAGATGATAACTTGGCTTTTCAGGTGTCCTTGACCTAGGTCTGACTGGAACAGCAGCTGGTATAGACCTGTGTTTTACACTTGTGACCAAAAAAATTGCTAATAAAGAAGAATTGTTTTAGCTATTGCTGAACACTGTTCACATGGCAATAAGTCCATCTGTGTTTCTCACTTTGCCCCCCAGTGAATTGACTGGGAGTGAACAAGATGCTGGGAGAGGACACAAGCTGAACTAACTAAAGATGTTGAGGGAGGTGATTCTGTCCCTCTGCTCCACTCTGGTGAGATCCCACTTGGAGGTTGTGTCCAGATCTGGGGTCTCAGCACAGGGAGTACCTGTTGGAACCAGTCCAGAGGAGGCTACCAAGATGATCAGAGGGATGGAGCACTGCTCCTACAAGGAGAGGCTGAGAGGTTTGTGTTGGTTAAGCCTGGAAAAGAAAAAGCTTTGGGGTGACCCAATTTTGTCTTTCCAGTGCCTGGAGGGAGCCCACAAGAAAGATGGAGACTTTTTCTCAAGGATCTGGAGTGCCAGGACAAGGGGGAATGGCTTCAAACTGAAAGAGAGTAGAATTAGACTAGATATTATGAAGAAATAATTTCCTGTGAGGCACTGGAACAGTTTGCCCAGAGAAGCTGTGGCTGCCCCATCCCTGGAAGTGTTCAAGGCCAGGTTGGATGGGGTTCTGAGCAAGCTGATCTAATGGAAGGTACTCCTGCCTGTGGCAGAAGTGCTGGATCTAGTTGTTCTTTAAGGTCCTTTCCAACCCAAGCCATTCTATGTTTCTGTGGTTCTGTGATATTCCATGTCATATGACATAAAATCACAGACTATCCTGAGTTAAAAGGAACCCAAAATGAACATTGAAGTCCAGCTCCTGACATGCATGTCAGTAAAAAGGGAGAGAAGCGAATTTAGGGAAGTTAGCCATCTATTATTCAGGAATTGACTGGGATTTTGTCTACTCACGGGGGATGGTGAGTAACTATCTTTGAATCTCACATTCTTCTGGAATAGAGAGTTAGCTTGATATTGTTAATTGGACATTGTTCAAAACCTATATTTTGCCTTCATTTGAGGCCTATTTCTGTAATCAGTGCTCAGTTTGATTTTGAGGTAGATTTTTAATGGTCTCATAATTAATGTCACCAAGGACAGTTCTCCATGGCATCATTCAAAAGAGAAAGAGAAAAACATGATGAAAAGTTAATGCCTGGGATCTACTGGATCAGGAAATACCTAGTGAACAGTGGAATGCAAAGGACAAGGATTTAAAACTTTTAGACCTTCTTAAATATTAAATGAAAGAAAAGGTTTTGAAATTATCATCATCAATCATTGCTGTCAGAGGAAAGGATATCTTCTCTTAACTACGAATGAGTCTGTTGTTTTCCATATTCCATACAAAGGAGTAATAAATATTACTGATTCGCTGTATGAGTTCTTGAAATTATTGCTCAATTGAGTATCATGAGAGTTAACAAAGCGGTTCTTAATCTTCTGGGTAACTTTGAGAGACACAGCAATGGTGAATGAACCACTCACCATGTCCATCTGTCATATATTCAGGAACAGCTGAAGCTCAGCAACAACCAGGATTCAAATTCGTATGATATTGTTCAGTGTCCTTACTCTACTGACATTCAAACAGACTGACAGAGTAAACAAGATCCGCTATCAGTCAATTAGTAAATTATTTCATTTTTTCCCCTGAAACTGCAGTCATGTCCAACTCACAAATATAAATGCGTGTGTCTGTTACCTAAAGTTGTGTACAGCAGGAAGTCCCTTCATCAGAATATTCTCCAATTTCAGGTGCAACTTCTATCCCACTCCCAAAGAAGGTCCACAAAAGACAAGGCTACAGCTCTGCTTAAGGAAGGACAGGAAATCCTCCTTGGCACTGAAACAATCATGGGTGTTGGTAGAGCAGCCCTTTGCACAGCTTGACTTGCTTCAATTACAAGTTTCCCAATCAATTCCCAACCAGCACTCAGGGTTTAGCACAGTCTAGAGATTATTTCCAGTAAACACTTTGGGTGAACATACATGGGTGTTGAGAGTAATAGTGTTTAACAGATGTTAACAATAGGAGGGGCATGTATTGTTCTATGGCAGTTGGCATTGCTGCCAGATAAGAGGATAAATTAAGAGTGTTTAATTTACAGAAGATATTTAAAGTCATCCCAGAGTCCTTTAAAGTCATTCCTGTTTCCGGAGGACATGGAAATAAGCTGTGACTGAAGCAAAAACACTGCAGGTTCTGTAGTGTGTATAATGGTACCATTGTAGTCTGAATCAAAGGTTTTCTTGGCTCTCTCTGTAGTGACTTCATCAACTTCTCCTGAGTGATTTGAGTTCAGATTAGTGAAATCATTATAGCAGCTTATCATTTTCTGTGGGTTTGCTTTTGGGGTTTGGGTTTTTAGTTTTAGAGTTCTGTTGTTTTTTGGATTTTTTTAATAATCATGCAAGAAAAAGAGTTTCTGACATTTTTCAATTTATTCTGCTGAAGCTGACCCTGGTTAATTCAAACTCAATTAAAACATAATTGTGAACACTTATAAACTTTTAATTTTGGATAATTTATATCATCTTGCTTTTAAAAATTTCTGCCATTTGCTGATTAATTTTCTCTGCTGTTTCTGTGGTCAAAGAAGTTAATGTTGTATCAAATGAGCCTTGTAAAGGAAGAGATAAACAAGTTGACAGTTTTTCTGTCAATGTGAATGGATGCAAACTGCAGGTGTCCCTATCTTTATTACTTTTTACATCTAAATGGTCCTATACAGAATATTGTGTATTTATATTTTAGCACATATTTTGTTACACAAAATTTCATGGAAATAAAAGATATTTCAGGAAAGGAGATAAAAAAACCCAAACCATAGTACTACGTTTGATCAGCCTTGCATGTATATTTTTCTATTCCATTAAATAAATGATAGTGGTTCTCTTTAGATGAGTGAATAATTGCATATTTATTTTAGTTGAATTTGTGTTAGCATAGAAGGAAAAGTAACCACATATTTGAGCAAGGTTATGGCAGTGGCTAATGTGAAAGCAGGTTTCTTTGTCTAAAGTAATCTAAATTGGAGCAAGGTTATAAGACAAATAACAAAGGTTCCTGACAAAACTGTGATATACTTAATTTCTTTTCTCATTAAAGAATGATACAGTGTCCTTAGCAGACAGTCACTTTTTGAGCATCTCAGGAGATCAGATTAATATGGAGCTAGTAGTAAAGTGCTTAAATGGACTCAATCAAGACCAAGTGAAATTCATCCTAGGATTATTAGAAAGATAGAAGGAGAAATTACAAAACTCTATTAGTGTAGAGATCTGTCTTGTTATATGCTACAGAAAAAAAAAGGGGTGGTGAGAGGGGGAGGAGAGTTAAAGTGAAGTTTCCTTTCTCCTTGTCAACTTCTCACGAGTTTCCTAGAAGACCTTGGAATGATGACTATGCTTTTTCATTTAGTTAAGAATATAACCCCTGAACAACCCTAAACCCTCCCTTTATTCTCCTGACTAAAATATAAGCAAATCATATAACCTCTTTGTACAGAAGGCTTCCTCCTTGTTAAACTGCACTAATGAAGATTCCCTGTCATCAGGAAGAGTGCCATCAGGACAGAAGTAGGATGTAAATGGTATATAGGACTTGCTTCTGATCACATTTAAATTTAGCCTTGATATTTGTAAGGCACTGTAAGTCAGGCTGGAGGGAATCGTGCCAGGAACAGTTATGTTTAACCCTTCAATTAACAGGTAAGATTTTGGGTTCACAGGAGGCAGAAGTCTGCTGTTACAAGAAGACCACCTGTTCTTATACTTCGCAAAGCAGATCTGTACATTTTTATAGAATCATTATCAACTATTTTATTGATGGTTATATTAGAAGAAACATAAATATTCACAGTTTTATGCTAATAAGTGCAGCAGAGAACTACTAGTTTCCAGAAAATTTATTTTTTATCTACATTCTGCCACTCTTTAATGAACTTTAGGGCATTTTCCTTCCATCCCAAATTGACGTTGTGTCTCTTTTTGTCCTTGGTTCTAGTATAAACCAGGGACAATGCTGCTGTACTACAAAATCCTAATAAAATCCATAAAAAAGACTTGAAAGCAATTCCAGAATGAATGACCAGGAAAGTAAGTTCTCATCAACCATCTACTCATGAGCTGAGGGGTACACCATATCTTTGCTAAATGATGCCATCCGCCCCTGTTTCACAAATCTATAAACCCTTCCACTAAACAAATTCCGTTGGTTCTCCTCAGTGCTCTTTAATTACCCTGTACTTTTCCATTAACTTAATTATTTAAGTGCTTCTCAATCCCATGCTGTTGCATGTACAGATGTTATGTGTATAATATATTAAACTTGCATAATTGACTTACATTTAAGTGTCACCAGTTGTGTAATGTTCTGCGTTTGGTTTGTATTCATGACACCGTGAAGAAATGAAATGCTTTGTGTTAGCAAACAGACCTCACTTTTACTGCTTTTCAGAGCTGGAGCAATTTGGGAAAAACCCCCACCACTGCCATTAAAAAACATGGAGCTGTGGAAACAGCAGCAGTGATAACCACTTGATCATCTGCATCAGTGTTATCTGAAACTGTAAATGTTTTTCTGTTAGAACCATGGGAAAACAGCAAGGACATATTTTGAGACTGACATTTTCTTGTATGTAAGAGTGTAGCTACTTATTGAGCCAAGAAATCACAGCTCTAAGGAAGCTCAACAGAATTGAAACAGTGGCTGCTTATTTTTTAATTACTTGAGGTCCTGAGTGGCCTGCTGAAAAAGAAACCAGTTAGAAGCTCTTTAAAGGCAAAAAACCCATCCAGCAGCCTCGGAATCACTTGCCTGAGATTTGTCATTACTTTCCGTTTATCTTACCCGAGTGTTGGGATTAGGTGTAAAGTCTCTGGATAAAGCCAGAATCAATTTTAAGACCTTATGGCTGTTGAGATCTGAGGTATCAAACACTGTTTGCAAACAGCTTCACAATATTTCTCAATGAAATACATGCAGTGAGTTTGTCACCTTAAGTTTGAAGTTATCAGTCAAGAATGTCTGGCAAGGCCAAGAGGAGTCAGGGGCAATTTCCATCTGAGATAGGTCATCTCTGTGCATTTTCCTTTGGCAAATTTGCAGTAAAGGCACATTGATCAGTAAAGGCTTGATGATTCAGGCACAGCAATGACCTTCCTCTCCCACACCACAGTCGCTTGCCAGGGGCCTGTCACAGTGAGACGGTTTTGTTGTCATGGGGGAACACGGTGTAGCCTAATCCGGTGGGAACTGAACAGAAACACTGCTATCTTCACAAGGAAAAAGAACCCTTATCAACATACTGTGTTATTACTTTTTTTTTTTTTATTCCACTCTGTAAATTGAATCCTGAGATTAGATATGCAAAGCTTGTACAAGAGACGTATGCTTAGAAAAAGGAATAAAAATTTTTATGCCTAATTGAAACTCAGACATGAAAATTTGCGTTAGAGTTTGGTTAAACTTAAGGGAATAGTTTTGTCTGAAGAAATAAAAGAAACAATAATAAAAAACACCCATACCCTGTTGTATTTAACACCAATAGAAATAAACACCACCCAAACTTAGAAAAATAACCAGTCTTAGAAGATTTTAAAATTGCAAATTCAAGATGAAAATCTAAGGTTACTTTTTGTGTATTTTTCTTATACATTTCTTCAGGCATAAGTGCAAGGGAAGGAGTGTGAGTGTTTCCCTTGCATTTTTGGTTTTGGCTGGTGAGCAATTACAGCCTCGACTGTTGTTGCTAAGAGTCTGAATATCCCATCTCACTTATCTTCAGCCACCTGGGGCTGAGTGTATACTGGTAAAGGAAACAGCACCAGGGTGTAGGTTCAGGTTTTATTTCAGGACTGTGTTTATCCTGAAAAAACATCATGTGCCGGCTAGTATGTTTCCAAACGCTGCTCAGTTGGTTCAGAATCTATCAGGAACCAGAAACAAGACCCAAAGGTCAGTAATGCACCAGGTTTCACTTTTTACACGTTACACAGCATCTAACACTGTCCCATCAGGATGTGCACTCTCAAACACCCACAGGGTTGTAAAACACACTGTCAGCTTTGTGGTGTGAAAACACCACTGTGAGGGGTTGCTATACAGCTGTCACATTATTTAAGATACTTTGAACTGGGAGGGGGAGGGGGGAGCATTGAGATTGCTTGTCAGTGAGATGGCTTGCCAGTGTAAATGTGCCTCTGAGGCAGAAAACTATCCCTATTTAGGAGCGTATATAGAATAAGAATGTTATTTACCAGGTCACTGCTGTAATTCTGTAATAAATGGGAAAAGAGATCTATATGATCTATATGATCTAAGTGATCATATATATCCCACCCATATCACAAGTATATCTCAGCATGGGATCTATCACTCTCTAGAGCTCTCTTCAACTGGCTAGAATTCCCTCCAAGCAGACACTGAACTTTGATATTGACAAAGTTAGCAGAGACAAGTCCTCTAGTTGTGAGCAGTCTCATAAAGCTATTGGATGGTTTCCACTTTCCATTCATACAATTAAAACTTCTCCCCCACACCCCAAATTTGTAAGTTCCTACTTTTCTCTGCATGAGTTACCTTTCATCTGGCATCATTAGACCAGATTACCGTCTAAGCAGAACGTCAGTAGAAGTCATGTTTGTCACATAAACCCCAAACATACACCACTCTCATATTGAGAGGAACGGAATGATATCTGTCCTCTGTGTGCTGAACCACCCAAAAGGCAGATTTTTTAATCAATAACCTGTATTTAAGAAAGTTTGGCATTTTAAAGAATTAGCAACACGAAATTAAGCAGTGGCTTGCACAGAATGCATGGTAAATTAAATGCAGCTTTTTTCTCTATGTGAAATCCACCCACTGATCAACACAAAACCTCTTCAAATGCTTGAAGGGCAATGGAGCTGCTTCATAAGCCTTGCTTACACATGATTTGCTTTCATCCCAGTCTGGGACCCTTCTGCCCAGTGAGAGTAAAATTTCTTCCTGCTTTTGTGATTCTTTGACTGTTATATAATTACTCTATGAGCTAATTTAACCATTTATTTTTCACAGAATCACAGAAGGGGTCAGGTTGGAAAGGACCACAGTGGGTCATCTGGTCCATCCAACCTCCCTGATCAAGCAGGGTTATCCCAGAACACACAGCACAAGATTGTGTCCAGACAGTTCTGGAATATCTCCCAGGAGGGAGACTCCACAGCCTCTCTGGGCAATCTGTTCAGTGCTCGGTCACTGCACAGGAAAGAAGTTCTTCCTCATGTTTGGGTGGAACTTCCTGAGCATCAGCTCCTGCCCGTTCCTGTTGTCCCATTGCCGGGCACCAGGAGCAGAGCCTGGTCCATGCTCTGAGCCCTCCCTGCAGACGCTGACAGACATTGATAATGGCCCCTTTCAGCTGTCTCTTCTTGAGGCTGAACAGGACCAGCTTCTTCAGCCTTTTCTTGTAAGAGAGACGTTACAGTCCCTCCATCATCTGTGTTGCCCTCCACTGGACCTGCTCCAGGAGCTCTACGTCTCTCCTGTACTGAGAAGCCCGGAACTGGACACAACACTCCAGATGTCCCTCCCTGGGGCTGAGCAGAGAGGCAGGAACATCTCCCTGGCCTGCTGGCAATGCTCTTCCTGATGCCCTCTAAGTGCATTAGTTGTCTTCCATTTCCTTTGTTGTCTCCTCTAGTGCCATAGTTTCCAAGCCTTCACATGAGATCTGCAGCACTTGGTGATACTGAGCTGGGAGATAAGGAGATTCTAGTCATGTGAAAATATGGGAATGGCAGTCTGCATGGTTTAAATGAAACATCTTGTAAAATGAAACATCTTTTTTCTTCACTTTCAGTCCATGTGTGAGGATTGAAAACATAATCATATTATTGAAATCAGGGCAAGAAATAGCACATCTAAGGTTTGACTTATGACAAAAATTTAAAAGATTACATTGTTCTTGCTCTGTTTCTCAGCTTCTGGTTCAGTGTCTCAGGCAGGTAAACCTGCTACTACCCACACATATACATATTTCAAATGCAGATGAAATTGAAAGAATACTGAATGCACATATCTGATGGTAGACACTGGGGTTTTTTATCAGCAGTGGAATAGGAAAAGAGGCATAAATGAATCATAAATGTTGAAAGACAAAGCATTTGGAAGACTGAAAAAATTCAAATTAAGGACCATTTTCAGCAACTGATTGAATGGAGAATAAATCCAGGGATGTGAAAGAGCTACCCTGATACAATCCAGAGGCTGACTTGTAGGGTTGCTCAACAGATTGAGGGTTCATTTGTATTACACATTCTGCTTACCTTTGTGGTGCAGACTGTGAACAAAAATAGCAAACGACAGTTCATTATACGCAAGCAGAGAAAATAAAACTGCTTTGTGAAGAGAGCCAAGTCAATACAAGGTTTTTCATGTTTGTTATTGGTATTTCCTAGCATTTTTCCTACTCACTCTAGTGGCTGTTCTTGAAGGCAGGACCCTGGGGTAAAAAGGACATTTTGCTGTACAGTCTTACTGAGAGGGATTAGGAATGGAGAAAGTATCAGCTCACCCTTCTCATGACATCAAAGTCTGACTAAACCTCTGCCATTGCTCTGGGACTCTCATAAAAGATCCTTGCACATGGAAGGTAATTGTGGAGGATGGAAAAAATAATGGGTTTTGTGTCCCATTAACTTTCCCTGATCTAAAAATATCCCAGAAGTACATTCTGCACAATCCAGTGGTGCAAAGTGATACTCAAACTATTCCTATAGTATAGTCACACTAGAAGAGAGCTATATCCCTGGTTGTAATACATAGCTATTTTATTTCCAGTTATCCATTTCTACTAAATAAAACATTATCCTCTGTAGAAAAGTTCTTCATGGTTATCCTTTTCTCTCTGATAGCTACCCAGAGCCTCTGCTGAGGATGTCTCCACAGGACTGGAGCACATGGCAGAGCTATTTGCTGCCTTGAGATAGCAGAACTTTGAATTACAACTTGGGGTTCATTATTTTAGATTCAGGGTCACTCAGTCATAACACCACTCTCAGACCTGACTCATAAATCTGTTTGTCAAAGGTCACTTCTTTTTCATTTTTCAGGGTGTATTGGCTTTACATGGCGAGGTTTTGGTAGTGGAGGAGCTGCAGGGGTGGATTCAGTGAGAAGAGACCAGGAGATGCCCCCTGTCAGGCAGAGCCATGTCCAGGTGGGTTCACCCACCAAATGCTCTTCATCAGGTCAAATGTTTCCACACCTGTGGAGGGAGTGCAACCACAACCCTGACTTCATGAGCTCGTTCAACCAGACTCATCATGTTATATTGGTAATTGTTTTTCACAGTGTAGCTTGTGATATTCTTTATTTAAAAATATCTAGAAAAAGTAATCAACAAGATATTTTTACTTTCCTACTCATCCTGTAAAAGCTTTTATCTAGTTACTTCTTCAAACCAGCCGGTGATGGGTGCCGGACTCTTCTCCATCTCTGAAATCATCACCAGCACTTTCAGCTAAATTGCTAAATTCTTTATCTCTGCTGTCTGGGTAAAGATTTAAATGTTGAGAGATGAGCCATTTAAGGAATAGAAGGGTTCACGTTTTGACATTTTATTTTGTTGTGGAAGAAAAAGAAGAAGAAAAAATTACCTTCTATTATTTACATAGATTGTATGAATGCAACATCCATCCCAAAGCTCACTGGCACAAATCTTTTCAGTACTTTTTTTCATTAGATCATTTACATGTGTAATGCAGAGAGAATATATTTAATAAGTAAACATGAATATATCCATGAGACAATCTGTGTATGTTTACATAGCGAGAGAGGTAAAAGCATAAATCAATGGCTTCTCTGTAAAGGTTTAGATTCTCCTTCACTGTGTGCTGAAATATTTGACCTGTTTCTGGGGAAAATCACTGGCCAGTGAACTCGACCTTAACATTCTTTCTTAATGATGCTGCTCAGTGGGAGAGTTAAAATTCCTATTTAAATGCAATATTTTAAGCAACTACTCAGAGTCCAGAGAAAAGACTGTTTAAACATTTTCAAAGGAAAATATTTTACTATAATTTAATGTAAACATTCTGGTATACATATGACATTAGTTACATCTGTCTTACACACAAAATTTGGAGTTTTCTCTTCAAATGTGTCTTTCTTTCCTGCCAACAAGTTCCCCAACCTGAGCTAAGTTATGCTGCCATGTCCTGTGTTCGTGCAGCAGTTGCCCTGGGGGAAAATGGCAATTTGATACAAAAACACAGTCAGGGATATGTGGGTGACAGTGACAATGGCAGAACCATGTCTCAAAACAGGAGTCAGATTCTGAATACCAGATTGCTGACCATACACTAAAAATATTCCTAAAATATTCAGTTGACTATATGAATGTATTCATGATTACTTCATAATAAACTTGCTGCATGTGTTTTTATACATCTAGGCCATTTACTGCTTTTGCAGCTCTTTGTGACTGCACAGAGTGACAAGGTGGAATGTGCTTATTTCCTAGTGTCTGAGATGTTGAGAGATCTGCTTAAACTCATCAGATTCTTTTATGAACATCATACCCAAACATATATGAACATAAAGATTTAACTCTTGAAAATTAGGAGCGAGACATAGGTTAGAATACAATTTTCCACAGGAAAGTTCACTTTCCGAGAAATTACGTTTCAAAATGTCAAAACAGTGAAATATAGAAATACTGATTTTCTTGGCATATTATATTTTTCTGATTTTCTTCTTTTATTTTAAAAAAGATACGATACATTTAATGATACATTTAGTTGTGACTGCTGCATCCTGGGATCCAAAAGACATGAACTATATCACAAGAGAAAAGCAAAAGTATGTGGAGGTGTACAAGCGGTATCTTGAAGAAAGTCCTCTTCCCCACGTGGCAGCCAGAATTCTGTCTAGATTGAGATGTCACTGTTGAAGAGAAATGTGAGCTGGCTGGACATAATAGGAATATAAACAAGACTAATCAGAAATTCATAAACCATTGTAAGGAAGGAATTAAGTAAGTCAAATTAAATGGGAAAAATCTTCAGTGATTAAAAACATCACTGAGAAATAGAGTGGGAATAAATCAGTTCTTGTATCTACCACAGACAGGAGAAGAAACAATGGATTAAAATACAAAAAAGGACATTAATAGTGGACATTAATCAAGATAGTCGGCACACAGGAAATATTGTCTATAATGGTTGCTGGCTTTTTCAGTGGCTGGAAGTTTTTAATCAAATTTGAACATAGTTGTGTATAGAACACTGCAGGGACATATCTCCATAGTTTAGCAGATGGACAAAAATCTACTTATTTTCTATGATTTACTATTAAGTACCACTTTAAAAAGTCAGCTGTTTGCTATGCACAACCTAGAGGTGATAATATGCTTAATATTAGTCCAGTATGATAATATGCTGAATCTGAGTAAATAAATTTCACTAAGTTCAGCAATTTTTAGCAACGCAAGAGACTGGAATAAAAAGCCTTTAAATGTATCTGTTCAATGACCTCTTAATCATTTGTAAAAATTCTAAGCAGCTTGAAGAGGTTTCACTTCATGTTTATTCAACAGTAAGAAATTCTAATCATCCTTGTAATTCTGACCAATAGGAAAAAAATCCAGGAAAATACATAAAATTGTTTTCCTAGAAAATTTTTACATTTTCTTTTGATTTTATAGATTACTATGGCTTTACTGGAATACATTTTTTTCTTTCCCAATAACTTGTACTAAAGGAATAGTAAGATAGAGACGCAAATACATCCTGAATCTCTAGAATTTATGTTTGATCAATCATCTCCAGAAATAAAGAAAATGTGTTAGTAACTAAAAAATTAGTCATTAAATTCTTTTGGAGGGGATTTAAAAATAACATTGTCTAACAATATTAAAATATACAGGTTCCATTTAATATAGAGAGAATTTTTTTTGCATTTTGTCAGTTATAAATGAAAATATATATAAGGAAAATAGTTCCTATGACTTCCAGAAATGTTTCACAAATGTTTTAGATTACTTTACCAGAACAGAGACCAAAAAGAAACACCTGGATTACCAAAACCAGTCTCAAGGCTATCAAGGGTGATATTGCTTTTGACTCTTTAGAACAAGTTATAACATATTCTTTACAGGAAGGAATTAAAATATCTGTAACTTGTTCCCAGTGAGTAATGAATAACTTATCTGGTTATTTACTGCAAATATTTGTATCAAGTATTGTCTGTTCTAATAAATTGCACATCATATTGTTCATGAGATGCCTACAACTATGGAACTAAAAGTGCACGTAAGAAGGCAATTAAATTCAGAAGGAAAATATATTTACAGCAAGAGGTAGCCAGTTTTAAACCTCTGGTTCCAGAAGGTTTGTATTGGTTTACTTCAGATAAAGCCAAAGATTGTTGATTTTCTGTCTACGTTTTTATCTTGCTGCATAATGTGTTCATCATCCTAATCTTCAGGCAGTATTTGGAAAATGGAGAGTGACAGTTCTGTAAATCCCTGGATGCATCTTGTTGTCCACCTAAAAATGAAATGTCTCTTTTAGAAAGAATTTGTATTACTGAGCATTTTCCATAAGGATATTTGCAAGTCAGTTCACATCATTTCGTTATTTGAACACTTTTATGAACCTCATAATATTCATCATGGCTTCAGACTTCCACCTCAGAGCTATTTGCTCAGGTGGTCAAAGCACGGGGCCAAGACTTTGGAGACATAGATTTATTCCTCACCATGTAATAGCTCTCATGGCTTTAAATTATATAAGGGATATTCTTCTTTTGTCACCTATAAATTGCCATCATTATTACTTTGTAAGGGGCAAATTTTGTCATATATAATAAATGCCTTTTTTCCACTGTGTTTCCCTAGAATAAAAGACAACAGCAATTACCTTAATGGAAAAGCAAAACATTTAGGTCCTAAATTAGACAGGAGACATTTTAAGTCTTTAGTTTTAGATTCCCCATTGATGCTCTATAAGGCACCAGTGTTGTAACAGGTGCTTTCCATATTAATTCCTGCTTCTGTTCAGAGCAACAGCTGCCAGATGAAACCTGGCTGAATTTGTGAAGCAGTCAGGTAATGAACCACACCTCTTCACAGTGATTTTAAAATTTCGTGACCTTGAGTACTCCTAGAACACTCGGTGTGTGAGCCAAATTTTTGATACCTCTTCTTGTGTTGTTCAGCTTCTGGCCCCTCGCATCACTTTTGTGATTTCAGAGAGGTTCATGGCAGAATTTATAATTTCTTAATTCAAGCAATATGAAAATATTAAGCAGGGGGGTTTTGTTGTCAACTTTTTTCTTCCCTTCAGGATATAATACACGATGTCTTGTGTGAGGATGTTTTAATACTACTTTGTTATGCAAATAATTGAGTATAACCAACCATCCTTCATTTCAGGGCTTGGTATTGTTTGGCTGGTTGGTTTTGAGGTTTTTTTCGAATGCCTTTTTAAGAACTCTGTAAAATACTTGAAATCTAGATATTTTCCCTCAAAATTATTAACAAATTCTTCAAAAATTCTGTGACATTATCAGGAACAATCAGCATTTCAGTAACCTCAAAGAAACTGGTTCCTAAATTTACCCCAAAATTATTCATCAAGGAGATGCTGATGCAGGCATGCTGTCTTTGAAAAGTGGGTCTAAATCACAGTTGTGTCCTTATTGCCGAATGGCTGCCTGAGTGAATGACAGCAGCAGCTTGAGTGGGAGACCGAGGGTCACCAAATTGGATAGTGTACAATCTATACTATTCAAATAAATGGGGGTGTGAGGATAATAGCTGCATTATTTTTCCTATGTGTGCCAAAACATTAATACAGACAGCTTTTTGCTATTGCAGGAATCCTTCCAGCATTTTCTGGTTTCCACAATTTGTTTTTGAGCCATTCTCCAAAAGAATAATATGGTGCAGGGTAAGTGAAGGCAGTGTAGCCTCTACTGAGATTTGTAATCATAGAATCTTTTATAGACTCAGACTTTTAGATTCTATTTCCTTGATGAGATTTTCTTTCTCTCCTTTCCTGTCACTGGTCCCTTTTAGGGACAGGTATTTGGGGTTCCCTCCTAGTGGAAACCAAAGCACAGGGGATTTGTATGGATGTTGTGTTTGGAAGAAAAAAGGTGTCTGCAGCCTGCAGTCAAATCTGGGATTAGGCTGCTTACCTGTCCACGGGGACTACACAGAGTCTAAGGATGGCAATTAATAATTACCACAAGTATATTTATCACTGGTATAAAATGACTGCACATTTTTGCCATGATGGTGGTGTGGGAAACTCTGCAGCCTCAACCCACAGCACTCAAAAAAATATTAAAAAGCTTTTCTTGCACCTATTCTGCTGTTTCAAGCACAGTTTTTACCCAGGTGATAGAAATGAAGGATTGCTGGGAACTGCAGTTTCCAAAGGGTGAGTTAGCATAACCAGCTCGCCAGATCACAGCAAGAGTCTGGGCCACTGACACTGAACAGAATTGCATCAGTTGGCCAAAGTCCAGCTACTCACTGGCCCTTAAATTCATGCAGGTCTATATATTAAGTCAAGAATGAACTGTGGTGACCTTCCATTTTCATCTTCGTATAGCACAGATGATATGAAATAGCAATTTCTCCTTTGAGTCTGTAATGTCTAGTTAAAATAAAATGTATATTTAAAATGGGGAAAAAAAACCCCCAATCTTGATTTAAAGGCTTCAAGTCAAGGAAATCCTCCTTGCCCTAACACAATCTTTTCCTGGTAAAAAGAAGGTCCTCTTGCTTTTAGCTCATATAATTTCAGATCCAGCTCATCCACCCATCCATTTATTTCACTTTGTAAGTGTTCACTTCATTGTAGAGTGTTCATGGGTGAAGTGTAGAGTTCAGGCTTTCAAAGTATTTGCCTATAACTCAAGTTTCCTAAATACCAATGAAATTTCAAAGTTATTTTTAAGCCTTTTGTGACTGGCCATTTTTTTAATATGTAGACATTAAATCAATTCCAGAATGATCTCCCTACAATTTCTCTACTCTTACTTGATGTTTTTCAGTTAATGTATTCTGGGTTCAAGTCAGTCCCCTTTGCTACAACAGCAGTTTGAAATCTTGATTCAGCTAGCTACTTCCATAATTTACAAGTTGTTTCTAATCCTTCATTCCAAGACCTTGTTCATCAGCTTGCAAATTTGCAAGAGTTCTGCAACATGGTGTATGGCTTTGCTCTTTTTCCAAGTGATCCATCTTGGTTTTACACATTTTTCAAACGTTGCATCATTGACATTTTTTACCAGAAATAATAGGATGCCACCACTAGGTCCTCATACATCCTCAACGTTAATAATTGCTCCCTGAAACTGCTATACCTTTTAAACAGGTCCACCTCACCTATTAGCATAGAATCACAGAATCACAGAGTGGTTTGGGTTGGAAGGAACCTTAAAGACCCTCCAGTTCCGATCCCCTACAATAAGCAGGGACACCTTCCTCTGGACCAGGCTGCTAAAAGCCCCATCCAGCCTGACCTTAAACGCTTCCATGGATGGGGCAGCCACAGCTTCTCTGGGCAGTACCATATTACATTTCAGTGAAGTTCATAAGTACAAAACCTGTTTTATATGACATTAATGGTTTCTTCAAAATATCATGTTGAAGGAACATACAACACTAGAGACAACTGGAGACAAGGTACCAGCTGGATGTGATTAAATGCAATACTTTTGATGCTGTCAACCCTAGCAGTGATTATCTGGCAGGACAGCTTTAAGTGTACCCTGAAAAGCATTTATCGTACTGACTTTCAACTGTAATGAGTTGAATCAAAAAAGAGGCATTTCCAAAATCCATCCATTTACAAGAATGTGTGCAGAGTCTTTTTGCATTTCTTTCACTCTTAATTCCTTTTTTTTTATTCTCCATGAGACAAGAGAAGAGAAGGAAAGAAAACCCTTTCCCCAGGAAATGTTGCAAGTCATGTTTCTTAACAATAAGTGCTGCCTTTGCACTTAGATTGGCTTCTCAGAAGTCAGTGTGTGTGTGAAGCATTCCCATGGGAATCTCATGAGGTTTAACTGGACCAAGTGCAAGGTTCTGCACCTGGGTCAGAGCAACCCCTGATACCATCACAGGCTGGGGGATGATATTAGGAAGAAATTCGTCACCCTGAGGGTGACAAGGCACTGGCACAAGCTGCCCAGAAAAGCTCTGGCTGCCCCTTCCTTGGAAGTGTTCAAGGCTGGGTTGGATGGGACTTGGAGCAACCTGAGATAGTGGAGGGTCTCCCTGCCCATGTCAGGGGGTTGAAACTGGATGATCTTTAAGGTCCCTTTCAACCCAAACCATTCTGTTATTCTATGACTCTAAGCAGGAAACTGAATGATCAGATTCTGCATCCTGGTATCTGTTTTATCTGCAGAACTCATACTCCCTTTATTTTGTTTATTAAAGGTGATGAGGGCAATTTTTGTGTTAATTTCTTTTTCATACAAGGATGGCCAACCACTGAAAAGTGAAATCCCCTCTGCCTTTCCCTGGATGTCTGTCATTTGTCAGCTAAGCCATCTCAGTGTTTCCTGACATTTTCTGGTTTCTGCTTTAATATGATTAAACTTGTGATACATTGTCAGAGGGTTTAGCCAATGGCAGGATTACAAAATGCCAGACACATCACTGCTAGTTCCAATCCAGCTGTCCTTAAACATCTTCCTTTTTGATACAAATTGCACATGATCTGAGGGTGGCAAACCAGATCCTTTCAATTCCAACAACTCATCTGAAAGCTGAGGGGTTAATAGTTCATTTAGGATTTGACAAAAAAATCTGGCCAGTAATCAAGCAAACCTTTACTTTGAAGTTTTTAGTGGTGAAAATAAGGAATGTATGTTCCCATTAATATTTGGGGTGTAGCCACAAAGTCAACAAATGAATATAATGGAATATACGCATTAATTCAATAATTATTTCTTGGGAAAAATATTCCTGCCTTCTCCAACTACAAAATAAAACATATGTATATATATGTGTGTGTGCGTGTGCGTGTGTGTATAAAATATATATATATACATACAAAAACGATCCATTCAGATGGATTGGCTCATTGCTGGGAACTGAAAAGTACCCCTGCCTTCATCACTGAAGAAAAGAAGGTACTCTATGAGAAGTTTCCCAGATGCCTTCATGTTACTAGAACGAATTAAAAGGTATTAGTTGGTTGAATCAGACCTAATTTACTCCCTTTCTCCTATGCCTTCTCATGCTGAGGTGGGAGCTGAGAGAAGTCCTACCTGGCCATCTCCTTTAGGTCTGCCAGCTCACAGGGTGCCTGCTCTGTGAGGTTTCCCTGGCATGCTGCCATATCAAACCTCACCCACACACCACCGATTGCTTTCAGGTTTTTTTCTGAAGAACCACCTCAACAACAATGTGCATTTATTGACTGCTCAATAGCATCCAGCCCTGAAATGGCTGGAAATGGGTACACTCGCGTTATTCTGAGGGCTGTCCTGAGCAGCAGCCCACCCATATCTCTTTCTTCTTTTATTCTTTTCACTTCCATCTCCTGTTACCATTCCTTTGCATGTGAGCTTATTTCACCTTGTTCTATCCCTTTTTTTTCTCTATACCAGATCGCTTCCCTGGTGAAATATGTGTGTCTAAACATCTTGAAGTTAGATGACCCCACTATGTTTCTGTCCAACCTTATCCATTCCATTATTCTGTGATTCTGTTTCTGTGATCATGAAGTGAGACCTACGCAAGAAGAAAATGAAGCCATATTCAGTTAAGAGGTGAAAGAAAGATATCCTGTATCACTTGATCCAGTAATATTTAATATCTCCAGCAAATAGGAGGGTTGTGAGATGGTGATAGAGAAGAGCAGGGTATTTGACCAGAAGATTAGAAGGCTTATAAATCCCTCCCTGTTGGACGGGAGGGCCATTATGGGAACCTGAGGTTTTTGTATTTGCATGTTACTGAGGCAACTGTGTGGGACAAGCACTTGTGAGGCTGTGCCTGGACATCAGAGCCTTGTGTAGATTATAGAGCATCTCAGGTTTAGGCCAAGAATTCTTCCAGCAGTGATACCAACGGATAAGTCTGAATCTTGCACCTCACTGTCACAGGAGGGGAATCCTTCACATTTCTATGAAAGAAGGAATGGTTATTAATTCAAAACCAGATGTTTTACTGCTATTGCTTCATCAGTCCCCACTGCTTGTAATAAAGAGGAAATGCAAGCTTCTCTGCTAATGTTTTATCTGTATGGTCCTGTTCTATGTGCCAATGATTTTCAGCAGGTCTTGCAACACATATCAGAATGAACTTTCTCTCTCTCACCCTGCAGTCTCTGACGGGACAGATAAGGCAGCGTGTCAAAGTGTTCTTAAATAATGGGTAGTGATGGGTATAAAATTACTTCATCCCACATGCTCTTCGGCCACTACATGTGATTAATCAAAAGTGTATGACAGCCAGAAGACTTGGAGTTCCTGTCAAAATGGTCTGTTATTTCACTGGAACATAAACACAAAACTACAGCAAATACCCACAATGTTTATTTGTATAATGAAAAGCAATGTTTGGTGAGATCATAAATACATAGAATAATAGAACCATAGAATAATGTGGGTTTGGAAGGGATCTTAAAGATCCCCTAGTTCCAACCCCACTGCTATGGGCAGGGAGCCTTCCACATCTATTTAAAAAAACACCAACCCATTGTGTTTCTCATAGTTAATCTCACTCCAGCCTTAGAATATTGGAAAATAATACAGGATTAAGTACCTCATGCCATTTACTTCATTGCCTTTTTTTTAATATATATTCTATCAAGAATGTAAAGCATACTTTGTCAATACAAATCATCCAGATGCCTTGGAGTATATTTATTGAAGAATATTATTTTTCCTTTAGCTTATTTATCTATATACATAGCCAACTGCTTTTTAGGGAGTAAATTGAAAAAAAAAATGATCAGAGCTTCAGTAAGATTATGCAATTATAGTGCTGAATTTTTCTTAAGTGTCAGTTGTGGAAAAATATAACTTCTGAAACTGAGGCTGGGAGAATGAGATCTGCTGAAAGATAGAGAAACATGAAGTGGGGATGCAAATACAGCAACTGAAGGGGGTGCTCTTCCTTGAAGAGAACGGAACGATCCTGGCTTCTTACTGTTTCTGAGCTGTCCTGTCTGATCCAACAGGCCGCAAGCTGAATGAGGGCAGCTATGACCTCTGCCAAGTCCTACAATTTGTTTATGATCATCTTTTGTGCCCTTAATTTCTTGAGTCAAAGAAATTCAGAGATAAACACATAATTTATATAGCTCCTCTGCCCAACTCTCCCTCCTCACGCCCAATTGCTCTTGCAGTCAGGTCTGTGACTCATAAAACATGCTGGATAGAAAGTGTGAGTTGAAAAAGAGGTGAACAGTAACAGCAAGACAGGAGAGTGTAGAAGATCTGAAGACAACAGCAGTCTGATTGTGAGACTCATGCCAACTCATGTTAGTGATTAATGGGAGAGAAGATGAGCTGGCACACGGCTGTGAGAGTGTTCTGCTCTTCCCTTCCCCTAAAGTTTCTAAGGCCATCTCCCACACTGCATCCTGAAACTCTCTCCCCGTTCCATCTCTGTATTTTCTTTTTTGACTACTCTGGCTTGTTTAATATATTCAAATTTCCAAAATCATACTCTTTCTAGTAGTGATGCCTGCCTCTGGCATATCTTAGGCTGTCAAATTTCCTCAAGTAAAGCCTGTCATATATTTTTGCAAAGAAAAAAATATGTTACGAACAGCAGAAGGAAAAAAAGACCCATTAATAATGTTGAATTACAGCTATAGAAGAAAACATTTTGTGACTTCTTTAATATTAAGGTGCCACTGCCCTTTGAAAACCTTTCTTCCTGCATGCTCCTCATGCCCACAATAAAAGTCGTGTATGCATGAAATATGGCATACATATAAGTCATATATGTCGCCTTGTAGATATAGTGTAAAAAATGAGATCACTTCAGATCTCCTTTTTTATACCTCAGTATAAAAAAGGAGATCACCTGGTGAGATCCAGGATATGAAGGACAGAGACTGAATATCACAGGATCATAGAATTGTTAAAGCTGGAAAAGACGTTTTAGATCATGCTTTAGAACTTTTTCAATGAAAAAATTTCCTAATATCTCATCTAAGCCTCCCCTGATGTAAGTTGAGGCTATTTCCTCTTATCCTGTCATTTGCCACCTGGGAGAAGAGGCCAACCCCCACCTCACTACAGGCAGCCCATGCCCCGCCTTTTCCCAGAACCATCCCTGGAGCCATCAGCCCACCCAAGTCCCATCTGCACAATCACAGGTGGAAACACAATTTAGGGACTCAGAGGAAGGGGCACCCTTGTCCAGCCACTCTCCCTGGTGTTTTTTATATAGCCAGGTGCCAGCAACTGGAGAGGCTGGGACCCAGGGGCAGCTACTGGGAAAGATGAATATCTGAGCTCCACCACTGGAGGGATCTACCTTGTATGGATTGAGACTCTACATTGTCATAAAGTGGGCCTCCATCCTGCTCATCCAGAGAGGAGAGCAGGATGAGGGGTTTGGTGCTGTATGTTCATGTGTGTGTTCTGAGTGTGTCTATCAGCCAGGTACATCTGTGCACAGGAGGTCTGCAGGTGTGCTCTGTTCACCTGCGCCCATGGGAATGTGTCACATTCCACTATAAAAGGGGAATATGGGAAGGATTCTTTTGATAAATTTTTCTGACGAAAAAATCAAGCACTAACATGGCAATATTATATCTGAAAACCGTTTATTGAAATAAAACAAACAAACAAACTTAAGTGTTCTTATTTAAAAAAAAAGGGGGGAGGGGAACAGGAAAAAGGAGCAGAGAGAGAGAAAAGAGAGAGAGGGGAAGACAAACAGAAGGCAGGGAACAGCGTTACCACAGAACCTCGGCTATTTGTCAGCATCGGTTTGGCAGACGGAGCGTGCGTGTTGCGAACCGCGGAGCGTTTGCGTAGCTGCAGTGGCAGGCTGGGCGCGATTTTTAAAGAGCAGCAGGCTGCGTGTCCTTCCCATCGGCGGGGAAGAGGCTGCTGTGGTTACAGGCGCGATGTTTAAAGAGCAGCAGGCTGCGTGTCCTTCCCATCGGCGGGGAACAGGCTGCTGTGGTT